>JAYMFT010056103.1:0-15080 GCA_038088735.1 Panulirus argus | reverse complement strand
AGCTTCGACGTGTAGGGAAAGAAGCAGTTATCAAAACGGCACACCCTTGAGTTGCCGATGGCCACACAATAATCAAGTGACGCAGCAGCTGACCGAGTATTCCGCGGTCTAACTAGTTGTGGGGGCACACCAGGTAGAACAAGAGGTCCAAGATATCGGACGATGATCTCCATTGCTTTAGGTAATGGCACAATTACTGCTTTCTTCCAATTAAGGGGAATGGAGCCTCTAGCATTAGACATATGAAGTCTACACGTGGCCCTTCCCTAATGTGAGCCAAACATTTAATGATAAGTTTCTACATCATCTTCTGCTGTAGATTTTCACTGCTGAATAACATACAATAACTCACCTTTCGTCTTTTGAACTTATATCCTCCAGTTTACACTGACTCTGAACCAGTTCATTACTAAATGAACTTTTAATCTGTAATGAGACCTGCAGTCCCGGAGGTTACGCCACAAAACTGGCCGTTCCAGCTGTCTCGGAGGAAGTTGATCGGTGCGGGTGTTGATCTCGCTTCGAACACATCGCGCTTTATTCACTCCCTTCCATATGTCAATCAAACCACTAAGTTTTGCAATTCTCTCTAGAAAGTCTGTCCTGTTTCTAATCCTCGTCTTTTGATTGATTTCTGAACACATTTTCGCAGATTCTTTCAGTGCATCCTTAATTACACTCTCATTTGGATTTCCACTCAAATCTTTATACAACTTTCTAAGATTACTCCAACCCTGAACCAACTTATTTTCTCTATAAAAATTTCGTTTCTAATTATTCATTTGTCGCTTACGGTTATACTTCTTTGTCAGCAAAAACTTAATGATAAATCACGGAAAAACTATCAACATCCCTTGGCTCATAAGCAACATACCAGTCCTGTAGAGTTGTGATCAGTTCCTCTTTTTTTCATCCGGCAGACAATATTATTTTCCACTTACCTCATCCCCAGCCACAGTCAAACAGGATCTGTTACGACCTTCCTTAAACAGTAGTTCATACTCTTTATGCTGCCTCCCTGGTGTAGCACTCCACAACAGCTGGTCATGGAATGTCATACGTACATCACTAGGGAAGTGCAGCCTCCTCCTACCTGAGCTCTTCTCTCCACCAAGGTTCCTCGTTGCGTCGATACCGTCTCGAGAGTTCATTCGATCATGCTGTTGTGTTTGGTTACCAGATGAATTCTGTGGTCCTTCTTCTAGGTGAGCATTTCTTTTCATTCTTATCATTCCTAGCGTCATCACCATCGTTTCCCTCGTTTTACTTCGCCGTCTTTCGCCTCCATTTCTTTTCTTTCCAGCTTACTAACTCCTGAAAACTGTCCATCCCATTCACTGTTGTTGCCCGTAAATCATCTCCTTCAGATTCTGTTCTTGAAAGCTGTGGTCGTCTGGCAAGTTGACCATTAACCAAACTGTTCCTCTGACCACAGGCTTCCCGGGTTTCTGCCCACCACTAGCCCCAGACGCGGTACACAGCGTAAGCAGCGCCAGTTTACATTTGTTAGTGGACCTCTGTCAATACGTCCGGTCCACATGGGAGCTTGGATGCGAATGTTGATAGTGAATGAAATGTATCAAACGGGGCTGGAACCAAATTCTTTTGAATAATTTATCCTATGATGATCTTCGAACCACTGTTCTTTGATTGAATGATACCATAGCGAGCGTCCAACCAGCCATACTCTCACGGAACCTGAATGTACCAGGGAGAATCTCTGACGAATGCTTCGTGTATGGAAGGTACCATAAGACCCTTGAATCATACTGCGTCGTGAAGGCAGAAGCTATGGGCACCTCGATCCACCGTCTCATAAAATGGTTGACGGCATAACAAGCCTTGAACCATCACTTCTTGATGGTTGAGTCCTGAGTCTCTCTTCGACACATGCTGTAGAATGACATAAAAGATAACCATAGATATTTTGTCTTGATTGGAAAGCAAAATAGCACTCCCTGCCTGAAGCGAAGAACTCTAGCCTCTGCTCCAGAATGCCCTGTGATGATGAAAATTGAATTTTCAAACGTCGCATTCTTTCAAAAATAATATATCGAACGTGATGAAGCTTTGAGATAGAACACGTTCTACAACATAACTTTTCTGAACACTGGAATCATCTCCAGGACGTTTCGACTGGAAAAGATTACTAGTTATGAAATTTAAAAGAAAAGTACCTATGTAGGAGGAAAGTTCTTATGCTCATGAAGACACCGGTGGTATCATGGTCTGTTTTCTTCTTTAAGCACAGAAATCCCAAACAACAGAATACATGATGGTCCATTCCGCTGGAGGACAGTGCTTGATAACACAGCAAAGCTAAATAACAGATGAAATGAGAGTCGATAACGGGGTTGTCTGCTGGGGACAGTAATAGTCATCTAAATTCCTATTCTTTACAGATAATGACAGGATATTAAAGCTTCCCCGGCATATGTATGATGTAAAATAATCACAAAAATTATATTCTTTGGTTCTACTGTGACGTTAACGACACGTGAAGCTTTGTGCTCGTTACATTAAGGGATGTACGCGTGAGAGGAGCCAACTAGGATCTTGTAACGACAGGATCACTCCTGCTGACCCTAATCAACTGGATGATCATGGATGCATGTGTCACTGGAGACAAATGTTCTATTCCTGATGCAGTGCTGAGTTACCTTGATATTCCCACGAACAAAGCCTTCAACACTAGCAGTGACTGTTCAACCACACATCATCAGACGCTGGCTTGCAGTGCCGAGATTTCCAATGAGTAAACAGTGATATCAAAAATCGTTGACTTTGTATCTCGTGGCTGCTGCCTTCAGTTTTATTGTCCACCACAAGTACAGAATACCGTCGCTAGAGAAGACATAAATTATTACTGAATGCAACTTGTGGAGAAATTGGGTGAGGAATATGCCTGCTCGAGTGTTGCAAATAATGCATGAAGGTAGAATGTGTGGTAATGGTGGGGTTAAGGCACTAAGTTCACTACCGAGGCAGTATGAAGTTTATTTGAACAGATGACAGCCAGACCCGAGCTGAAATTGAACATCTTAGACAAAACTTTTATCGTTTTTCTCAAGCAAGAATGAGTTACCTGCTTAGGCATCACTGGAACCTGACGATGGCGAGAGCTGAGCGGTGGACTGCTCAGAAGGAGCCGGTGAGGGAAAGCGTGAGTGTGAGGAAGAGGAGTAACGTAACGCGTCAAGCCATGCCGGCTGGAGGGTGTAACGTGCCAAGGAGGAACTCAATTTACAAAGTGGTCAGGACACAACACCATCACTCAAACATTCCTGGCGCATCGGATCACCAAGTCGACTCTCGCCTCCCAAAGGCTTCAGGGATCATTCCCGTGCACATGATCCTCCGGCGTCAGGATGCTGTGACCACATCAGCTTTCCAATATGTTCAGCAGAGTGCGTTGCCAGCCATTATACGGGTCGCTGGCTTTGGTCAGCCGCATGCGGATGTTTGTGGTCTTGACTTCAACCATCTCGCTCAGATGTTATAAGGGCTCTTGTCTTGTTTACTGTCTGCCTTAATGGCAGCAACTTTGTGTGGCAAGTTGATGAGTATATCATGGTGTGTGTGTGTGTGTTATATCAAACATGTAATGAGAGTAAAATTACACTTCGTAATATCAAGGTTTGTACCACATCTCCACCTGGGCAACGAGGAAAGCGTTGCAGCTCCCAATACAGTAGACTGTTGTGCGCCCGAGAGTTGCACAACACGCGAGTGTTACATACGCCGTCCGGACACTTTGGTGAACATTGTACTGCAGCAGCACACAGCAGGCTGTATATCCTCTACCTAGATGTTGGAAAAGTTAGTTTTACACAATGCCATACCAGGGTGTTGTGGGGAAGTGTGGTACGCCAGACTATATCTAGGAAGATCTTCACGCTAATCAAAACAACTGAATTTCTTTTTAACCGTATTTACAGTAACTGACGTTTCTATTGCAACTTTTTCTCAGGTCAGTAAAGAACGGGGATGATGATGATGATGATGGTGGCGTTGATGATCATCCTAGGAATAGTAACAGAATCAGTATGGTTGCCGACCTTCCCCTTATATACGTTATCACCAGCCTCATAAAGGATTATAATAGGTTTCTGCCGGAAATTATTGCCCGATTAGTATGAAGTTCTTAACTGGTAGAGTTACGGAAATCGTCGTTCGAGAAAAGATTGTAATTTCCTTAGAGTATCAGCAATGCTTAATCGATTCGCAGGATGGTTGTCGACGAAACCCTTCAGGTCAGGCAAATCCACTCGATTTCTTTACGATATAATCACGTATAATAACAGCAAATCACCTGACACTAATTATCTGAATTTCCAGGATTCGTTAAAGTTCTGTATCCAAAACAACTTTCAGAGGTTATCACCTGGAATAGTTGGAGCTCTACTTCAGTGGTTAAAGAACTGCTTGGTAGGTCATGACTGAAGGTGTGCTGGTGGAGTCTTGAGCTAGTCACCCGGTCCCGAAGACTCAACACAATACAAAGGAGAACACAGAGAAACAAACAGTAACAGACTATTAGGTCCTTTTGAGTTTGTTTGTGACAGACGAAGAGATGAGAAACATCGAGTCTTGTGCTGTAAAACTTAAAAAGCAAACAGATAACTCAAGAAGAAACGCATACATATACGGAGGAGCAAATACTGTCAGTCTTGGACTCGAAGCGAAGCATTAGTTAAGTTTACTTGCAAACGCATCTAAAGTGATACTTCAACTACACATATTGGTAAATCATTCTGTTCATTAAGAATCCTATAAAAATATTTACTCAAAAGAGTTTCTATCGAATATCATGGGAGAAGTCAGATTCATCTAGCCTTATATAGCTACTTAGATCAAGATCATCGAAACATTTTATATTTCTTTCTTAACCTTCTTTTTGTAAGCAACGTAAGTTTAGGTCATCCAAACATTTTCACAGGCTTTATACCTCACTCCGGGAATCGTCTTGTGCCTGCATCACTAGCTAGACCATGCAATACTCGTCAAGCTGCTACGTCACATGATCTTTGTGTGGCCATCAGCAACTCAAGGGTGGGCCGTTTTGATAACTGCTTCTTTCCCTACACGTCGAAGCTTTAGAACTCTTTACCTTCTCATGTCTTTCCCAATAACTATGACCTGGCTCTTTTCAAGAGACAGGTTTTTCACTTTCGCAAAAATTCACTAATACTTCCCCTGTCTTTTTTCCCCCTTTCATAATTCTCTCTATATTTCAATTAGGGCCCGTTCCTTGATGTGAGCTTTTGTACGTGACTGGTGTAGCAAAGCTGTAGCCTGGTGCAGTGTAGCTGTAGTCTGGTGAAGCATGACTATAATGTGGTGTGGCATGGCTGTAGTCTGGTGTAGCATGACTGTAGTCTGGTGCAGTGTGGCTGTAGTGTGGTGTAGCATGGCTGGAGTCTGGTGTAGCATGATTGTAGTTTGGTGCGGCATGTCTGTGGTCTGGTGCAATGTGGCTGTAGTCTTGTACAATATGTCTGTAGTCAGGTGTAGCATGGCTGTAGTCTGGTGCAGTGTGTCTGTAAACTGGTGCAGCATGGTTGTTGTCTAGTGCAGTATGGCTGTTGTCTGATGTACCCTGACTGTAGTCTGGTGCAGTGTGGCTGTAGTCAGGTGCATTGTTGTTGTAGTCTGGTGTAGCAAAGCTGGAGTCTGGTGTAACATGGCTGTAGTCTGGTGTATCCTGGCTGTAGTCTGGTGCAGTGTGGCTGTAGTTTGGTGTAGCATGAATGTAGTCTGGTGTAGCATGGTCTGGTGTAGCATGGCTGCAGCTTGGTGCAGTATGGCTGTTGTTTGATGTACCATGACTGTAGTCTGGTGTATCATGACTGTAGTCTGGTGCAGTGTGGCTGTAGTCAGGTACAGTGTTTTGTAGTCTGGTGTAACATGGCTTTAGTCTGGTACAGTGTGGCTGTAGTTTAGTTTAGCATAAATGTAGTCTGGTGTAGCATGGCTGCAGCCTGATGCAGTGTGGCTTTAATCTGATGTAGCATGATTGTAGTCATGTGTAGCATGGCTGTAATCTGGTGTAGCATGATTTTAGTCCGGTGTAGCATGACTGTGATCTACTGTAGCATGACCGTAGTATGGTGTAGCATGGCTTTAGGCTGGTTTACCATGACTGAAGTCTGGTGTATCATGACTTCACTGTGGTGTAGCATGACTGTAGTACGATGTAGCATGACTATAGTCTGATGTATCATGGCTGTAGTATGGTGTAACATGACTGTAGTTTGGTATGGTATGCTAGTAGTTTGGTGTTGCACAGGTGTAGTCTGATGTAATATGACTGTAGTCTAACGTAAAATAACTGTAGTCCTTTATAGCACGGTTGCAGTCTGGTGTAGAATAGTTGTAGTCCGGTGTAACATAACTGTAGTCTGGTGTAGCATGGCTGTAATCTGGTGTTGCATGACTGTAGTCTGGTGTAGCACGGTTGTAGTCTGGTGTAGCATGGCTGAAGTCTGGTGTAACGTGAATGTGGTCTAGTGTAGCATGACTATAGTCTGGTGTAGCATGATCTTAATCTGGTGTAGCATGACTGTGGTCTACTGTAGCATGATTGTAGTATGGTGCAGCATGGCCTTAGGCTGGTGTACCATGACTAGTCTAGTGTAGCATGACTATAGTCTGGTGTAGCATGACTGTAGTCTGATGTAGCATGGCTGTAGTATGGTGTAACACGTCTGTTGTTTGGTCTGGTATGCTTGTAGTCTGGTGTTGCACGGCTGTAGTCTGATGTAATATGACTGTAGTCTGGCGTAACATAACTGTAGTCTGGTATAACACGGCTGTAGTCTGGTGTTGAATGGTTTTAGTCCGGTGTAACATAACTGTAGTCTGGTGTAGCATGGCTGTAATCTGGTGTAGCATGGCTTTAGTCTGGTATAACATGACTGTGGTTTGGTGTATCATGGCTGTAGTCTGGTGCAACATGACTATAAACTCGTGTAGCATGACTGTAGTCTGGTTCAGCATGACTAGTTTGGTGTAGCATGGCTGTAGCCTGATGTAGTATGGCTGTAATCTGGTGTACGATGACTGTACTCTAGTGTGGCATAACTATTCTGGTGTTCCACGGCTGTAGTCTGATGTAGCATCGCTGCAGTCTGGTGTAACATGACTGTAATCTGGTGTAGCATGACTGTAGTCTGGTGCAGAATGGCTGTAGTCCGGTGTAACATAATTATAGTATGGTGTAGCATGGCTGTAGTCTGGAGTAACATAACAGTGGTCTGGTGTCGCATGGCTGTTGTCTGGTGTAACATGAGTGTAATCTAGTGTAGCATGATTGTAGTCTGGTGTAGCATGACTGGAGTCTGATGTAGTATGGCTGTAGTCTGATGTAGCATAGCTGTAGTGTGGTGTAACATGACTGTAGTCTGGTGTGGCATGACTGTAGTCTGGTGTAGCATGAATGTAGTCTGGTGTAGCATGGTTGTAGTCTAGTGCAGTATGGCTGTAGTCTGGTGTAGTATGACTGTAGTCTGGTGTAGCACAGCTGTAGGCTGGTGCACTATGGCTGTCGTCTGGTGTCACATGACTGCAGTGTGGTGCAGTGTAGCTGCAGTCTGACGCAGTGTGGCTGTAGTCTAGTGTAGCTTGGATGGAGTCTGGTGTAACATGGCTGTAGTCTGGTGTAGCAGGGCTGTGGTCTGGTGCACTGTCGCTGTAATCTGGTGTAGCATGACTGTAGTCTGGTGTAGCATGGCTTTAGTCTGGTGCAGTGTGGCTTTAGTCTGGTGAAGCATGACTATAGTGTGGTGTAGCATGATTGTAGTCTGGTGCAGTGTGGTTGTAGTCAGGTGCAGTGTGCCTGTGGTCTGGTAAGGTTGGAGTCTGGTGTAACATGGCTGTAGTATGATGTAGCATGGCTGTAGTCTGGTGCAGTGTGGCTGTAGTCTGGTGTAGCATGAATGTAGTCTGGTGTAGCATGGCTGGAGTCTGGTGTAACATGGCTCTGGTATGGTGTAGCATGGCTGTAGTCTGGTGCAGTGCTGCTGTACTCTGGTATAGCATGACTGTAGTCTGGTGTAACATGGATGTAATCTGATGCAATATGGTTGTAGTCAGGCGTAGCAGGGCTGTAGCCTGGTGCAATGTGGCTGTAATCAGGTGTAGCATGACTGTAGTCTGGTGTAGCATGTCTATAGTCTGGTGCAGTGTGGCTGTAATCTGGTGTAGCATGATTGTAGTCTGGTGCAGTGTGGCTGTAAACTGTTGAAGCATGACTGTAGTCTGGTGTAGTATGACTAGTCTGGTGCAGTGTGACTGTAGTCATGTGTAGCATGGCTTTAGTCTGGTGTAGCATGAATGTAATCTGGTGTAGCATGACTGTAGTCTGTTGCAGTATGGTTGCAGTCTGGTGCAGCATGACTGTAGTCTGGTGCAGTGTGGCTGTAGTTTAGTATAGCATGGCTGGAGTCTGGTGTAACATGGCTGTAGTCTAGTGTAGCATGGCTGTAGTCCGGTGCAGTGTGACTATAGTTTGGTATAGCATGACTGTAGGTGGTGTAGAATGTCTGTAGTCTGATGCAGTGTGGCTGTAGTCAGGTGCATTTTGGCTGTATTTTGGTTTAGTAAGGCTGGAGTCTGGTGTAACATGGATGTAGTCTGGTGTAGCATGAATGTAGTCTGGTGTAGCATGGCTGTTGTCTTGTGCAGTGTGGCTGTAATCTGGTGTAGCATGATTGTAGTCTGGTATAGAATGGCTGTAGTCCGGCGTAACATGATTGTAGTCTGGTGAAGCATGGCTGTAGTCTGGTGTAGTACGGTTGTCGTCTGGTGTAACATGGCTGTAGTCTGGTGTAGCATAGCCGTAGTCTGGTACAGTGTGGCTGTAGTCTGGTGCAACATGAATGTAGGCTGGTGTAGCATGGCTGTAGTCTGGTGCAGTATGGCTGTAGTCTGGTGTAACATGACTGTAGTCTGGTTTAGCATGACTATAGTCTGGTGTAGCATCGCTGTATTCTGGTATAACATGAATATAATCTGGTGTGGCATGACTGTAGTCTGGTGTAGCATGGCTGTAGTCTGGTGTAGCATGGCTGTAGTCTGGTTTAGGATGGCTGTAGTCTGGTGTAGCATGACTGCAGTCTGGTGTAACATGGTTGTAGTCTAGTGTAGCATGGCTGTAGTCTGCTGTATTATGAGTTTAGTCTGATGTGGCATGGCTGCAATCTGGTGTAACATGACTGTAATGTGGTGTAGCACAGCTGTAGTCTGGTGTAGAACGGCTGGTTTTCTGGTGTTACATGACTGTAGTCTGGTGTGGCATGACTCTAGTCTGGTTTAGCATGATTGTAGTCTGGTGTATCATGACTGTAATCTGGTGTGGCATTACTGTAGTATGGCGTAGCATAGCTGTAGTCTGGTGTAGCATGGCTTTAGTCTGGTGTAACATGACTCTAGTCTGGTGTAGCATGGCTGTAGTTTGGTGTAGCATGAATATTCTGGTGTGGCCTGACTGTAGTCTGGTGTAGCAAAGCTGTAGTCTGATGTAATATGACTGTAGTCTGATATGGCTTGACTGTAGTCTGGTGTAACACAGCTGTAGTGCGGTGTAGAATGGATGTAGTCCCGTTTAACATGACTTTTAATTCTGGTGTCGTCTCGCTTTAATCTGGTGTGACATGACTGTAGTCTGGTGTAGCGAGGCTGAAGTCTGGTGTAGCATGGCTGTAATCTGGTGTAACATGATTGTGGTCTGGTGTAACATAGCTGTAGTCTGGTGTAGCATGACTTTAGCCTTGTGTAGCATGACTATAGTCTGGTGTAGCATGGCTGTAGTCTTGTGTAGAATGGCTGTAGTCAGGCGTAACATGATTATAGTCTTGTGTAGTGTGGTTGTAGTCGTATATGATACGACTGTAGTCTGGTGTAAAACTGCTGTAGTGAGGTGTAGAATTGCTGTAGTTCGGTGTAAGATGACAGTAGTCTGGTGTAACATGGCTGTAGTCTGGTGTAGCATGGCTGTAGTCTGGTGTAGCATGACTGCAGTCTGGTGTAGCATGGGTGTAGTCTGATGAAGCATAGCTGTAGTCTGGTGTATCATGACTGGAGTCTGGTGTGGCATGGCTGCAATCTGGTGTAACATGACTAGTCTGGTGTAGCACAGCTGTAGGCTGGTGTAGTACGGCTGTTTTTCTGGTGTTACATGACTGTAGTCTTATGTGGCATGATGTAGTCTAGTTTAGCATGACTGTAGTCTTGTGTAGCATTGCTGTAGTCTGGTATAACATGACTGTAATCTGGTGTGGCATGACTGTAGTCTGGTGTAGTATGACTGTAGTCTGGTGTAGCATGGCTGTAGTCTGGTGTAGTACGACTGCAGTCTGGTGTAACATTTGGTGTAGTCTAGTGTAGCATGGCTGTAGTCTGGTGTATCATGACTGTAGTCTGGTGTGGTATGGCTGCAATCTGGTGTAACATGACTGTAGTCTGGTGCAGCACAGCTGTAGTCTGGTGTAGTACGGCTGGTTTTCTGGTGTTACATGACTGTAGTCTGGTGTGGGATGACTGTAGTCTGGTTTAGCATGACTGTATTCTGGTGTAGCATGGCTGTAGTCTGGTATAACATGACTGTAATCTGGTGTGGCATAACTGTAGTCTGGTGTAGCATGGCTGTAGTCTGGTGTAGCATGGCTGTAGTCTGGTGTAACATGACTCTAATATGGTGTAGCATGGCTGTAGTCTGGTGTAGCATGACTGTAGTCTGGTGTGGTATGGCTGCAATCTGGTGTAACATGACTGTAGTTTGGTGCAGCACAGCTGTAGTCTGGTGTAGTACGGCTGATTTTCTGGTGTTACATGACTGTAGTCTGGTGTGGGATGACTGTAGTCTGGTTTAGCATGACTGTATTCTGGTGTAACATGGCTGTAGTCTGGTATAACATGACTGTAATCTGGTGTGGCATGACTGTAGTCTGACATGGCTTGACTGTAGTCTGGTGTAACACAGCTGTAGTGTGGTGTAGAATGGATGTAGTCCCGTCTAAGATGACTTTTTATTCTGGTGTAACCTCGCTTTAATCTGGTGGAGCATGACTGTAGTCTGGTGTAGTACGGCTGGAATCTGGTGTAGCATGGCTGTAGTCTGGTGTAACAGGAATGTGGTTTGGTGTAGCTTGGCTGATGTCTGGTGTAGCATGACTCTAGTCTGGTGTAGCACGGTTGTAGTCTGGTGTAGCATGGCCTTAGTCTGGTGTAATTTGGCCGTAGTCTGGTGTAGCATGACTGTAGTTTGGTGTGGCATGACTGTAGTCTGGTACAGCACGGCTGTAGTCTAGCGTAGCATGGCTGCAGTATGGTGTAACATGACTCTGGTGTAGCATGACTGTAGTCTGGTGTAGCATGACTAGTCTGGTGTGGCATGACTGTAGTCTGGTGTAGCATGGTTGTAGTCTAATGTAATATGACTTTAGTCTGACGTAAAACAACTGTAGTCTGGTGTAGCACGGCTGTCGTCTGGTGTAGAATGGCTTTAGTCTGGTGTAACATGACTGTAGTCTGGTGTAGCATGGTTCTAGTTTGGTGCAGCATGACTGTAGTCTTGTATAGCATGACTGTAGTATGGTGTAGCATGGCTGTGGTCTGATGTAACATGGCTGTAGTCTTGTGTAACATGACTGTACTCTAGTGTGGCATGACTATAGTCTGGTGTAGCACGGTTGTAGTCTGATGTAGCATGGCTGCAATCTGGTGTAACATGACTGTAGTCTGGTGCAACACGGTTGTAGTCTAGTGTAGTACGGCTGTAGTCTGTTGTAACATGACTTTAGGCTGGTGTAGCAGGACTGTAGTCTAGTCTAGCATGACTGTAGTCTGGTGTAGCATGGCTGTAGCCTGGTGTAACATGACTGTAGTCTGGTGTGGCATGACTGTAGTGTGGTGTAGCATGACTTTAGGCTGATGTAATATATCTGGATATATATATGTAATCTGGTGTGGTATGACTGTAGCCTGGTGTAGCACGGCTGTAGTCTGGTGTAGTATGGCTACAGTCTTGTGTAACATGACTCTGGTGTAGCATGGCTGTAGTTTGGTGTAGCATGACTAGTCTGGTGTGGCATGACTGTAGTCTGGTGTTGCATGGCTGTAGTCTGATGTAATATGCCTGTAGTTTGGTGTGGTATGACTGTAGTCTGGTTTAGTATGACTGTAGTCTGGTGTAGCATGGCTGCAGTTTGGTGTAACATGACTGTAGTCTGGTGTGGCATGACTGTAGTCTTGTGTAGCATGACTTTAGTCTGATGTAATATAACTGTAATCTGGTGTGGCATGACTGTTGTCTTGTGTAACATTGTTGCAGTCTGGTGTAACATGACTCTGGTGTAGCATGGCTGTAGTCTGGTGTAGTATGACTAGTCTGGTGTGGCATGACTGTAGTCTGATGTAGCACAGCTGTAGCGTGGTGTAGAAAATGGCTTTAGTCCCGGTTAACATGACTTTAGTTTGGAGTAGCATGGCTTTGATCTGGTGTAGCATGATTGTAGTCTGGTACAGCATGACTGTAGTCTAGTGTGACATGACTGTAGTCTGATGTAGCATGGCTGTAGTGTGGTGTAGAATGACTGTAGTCCGGCATAACATGATTGTAGTCTGGTGTAGCATGGCTGTAGTCTGATGTAATACGACTGCAGTCTGGTTGTAAGACACACATGCATACCATTAATTTTTCATTAGTTATTTGTAATTATTATCTCACTGATAATATGTGTTAACATGTATCAGATAAGTAGCCTCACATGAGAGTTCCCAAGGGCTCTATGCAATCTTCTGGTTCAGGATGATTTTAACACGTAAGACCTGATCTGTTAAAGCAGGCTGGCATACCTGATCTGTTGTTGACTAGTTAAGCAAGCTGACACAGCATATCCATCCGCTCGCTGGAGGGCACCGGTTACGACTGAGTCAGATGAACAGTCCATATATATACCACGGGTGTCACTGCCTAGAGCGGGCCTAGAACCTGCTCTCATTGTACCCTGATTGTACATAGCTGTTTTCTAATAAAACTGTAAAGGCCACTGGACCTTCATTAAGAAGATCAAGTCATCAACGAAGATCGGAAGGAGTCCTTGAGAAGGGCCTACATGGTGTGGCATGACTGTAGTCTGGTGTAACACGGCTGTAGTATCGTGTAGAATGGCTGTAGTCCGGTGTAACATAACTGTAGTCTGGTGTAGCATGGGTGTAGTCTGGTGTAGCATGGCTGTAGTCGGGTGTAGCATGACTGCAATCTGGTGTAGATGGGTGTAGTCTGGTGTAACATGGCTGTAGTCTGGTGTAGCATGACTGCAGTCTGATGTAGCATGACTAGTCTGGTGTGGCATGACTGTAGTCTGGTGTAACACGGCTATAGTGTGGTGTAGAATGGCTGTAGTACGGTGTAACATGACTGTAGTCTGGTGTAGCATGGCTGTAGTCTGATCCTCTATGACTGATGCCATCGTCCCACCGTCTGTTGGATTATAGAGCGGGTCTCGATGGGTTCTCAGTTCAGTTGTCCCACCGGTTCCAAAGATGCAGTCGTGGTCGTGGCAGCGCTACACACAGCACTTTACAGGAAGCTCCGGTGAATGACAAGTATCATTGGACTGACAACCTGTGAGTCAGTACTGCCATCAGTACACTTTACTCTGGTGGAGGCAGAGGTATTTTAGTGTTTTCTCTGAGTCTGCCATCGATGAGGAATCATGAATGATGAAGAAAATAAGTTAATGTCGGTGAGGTTAAACACCTGGTGAGGAGGAGGAGGAAGGCGCCGTGGCGTCTCTCCGACATTGATTTTGTCTTCCATGATTTCAAGTCTTCTATAGTTTCCCCCTGAAGTGCTATTGATTGCCCCGGAATCCAGGAGTGCACCGAGCAAGATGCTGTCTTCAGAGGTAATGGTCGAGGCTCACGGCAACATTGCCGTTAAACTCACGGATTAAGGGAGGGACTCGCTTACTCCCCGAGCTCCCTCGCAAGGCAGCGGTCAGTGAACGGGAATCCTGCAATGCTTAATGACGCGCCACTTTCCACCAGTCGTGTACTGAGCTCATTAGACAGGCTGTTTACAATTGCTTTGGGGGCTAAGCAGAAAAAGAAAAAAGGGACAAAGGGTCGCCTTGCCATGCTTCCGCTGAATCAATCTTGAACACACCAAAAGGCGACGTAAAGGATGGGCTTTAGCACATATGACGCAGAGTAACGCGGGAAAGTATTAATGAGCTGCTAAAACGATAAGGTCACTTCTCACGACATTGAAAACGTTCGTGAAATCTAATTTCATTAGGTAATTTATTCAGGGGACTTGCCCAATACAGGCTCCTGCTTCATAACTCCGTGGGACGATGAAGCCAATTTGCTTCGAACGGTCTCAGTAAGGTAGATGTTTCACCAGTGACGCTCTTGAGGAGCCACACTGGGTACCAGATAGCGTAGGACGTTGCCGCCGGCAATGGGTCTAATGCCACCATCCATCTTCTTTAATGGACAGAGGGAAGCAGCCAAGGAGGGGGGGCTGATGGGCTGTGGATTCCCGGCGGTGAGACAAAGGTTGACATTAGGGAGGCTCGCTTGAAAAGGAACTTGACATAGCACCTGAACTCTGGACGAGGTTAACTACTTCCTGGTTAAGTTAAGGTCACACCTGTCAGACCTTGGACATCCCCCCAAATGGGGAAGGTTGTCTTAAGACTGCCTTACGCACCCACTGGTCACTGGGTGTAAGGATGCAGGTGGGTACAAATGAATGGAAGGACATTATGATCTATGTCTTTATTTATTTTCTACAACGTCAGTGGTCCTTTCAGAAAGGGGTCCTGAGACTATGACCCTAGGTCTCCTTACTCAGTAGCCACTGCAGCTTTAAGGCTGCTCTACAGCCAGTAGCAGGAACAGGAGGGACTCCTCAGAAGCGACAAGTTCTTTACCAACACTACTCTCTATCGTTAAAGGACGAAAATACAGCCTTGCCCAAATGGCTCCTCACTCGCAGTGTAACTTCAAGCAGGCGGAGTCCGAGAACATTTCTTCCCTGCTACTGGCTATGGAACAGACTTGAAGATGGG
>JAYMFT010056092.1:0-15080 GCA_038088735.1 Panulirus argus | reverse complement strand
GCGCCGTCTTGGCTAACTTAACAAAGAGCCTTACACCAGGCCAAGTTGTAAGTCATACTTATTTAGCTCTCGTGGCCTCGAGGCTGAGTGTTATCTATAAATAGACACGATGATGCCTTCTGGCCACTGGATATTTAGAGGCCATTACACACACACACACACACACACACACACACACACACACACACACACACACACACACTTCTCCCATCCTGTGAATAACTTCTCCCCGCTATACCTTCCATTGCCTGAAGGAGTAATAGAAATAAGACATTGATTGGAGAAGTAATCTTTTCCTTTTACCCATACGTCAGACATCATGGGTAACTTTCATTAAAAATATGAAGGATTCTCACGTTAGACTCGCACAAAAATAAGGCACCGGGAGCATTCTGGCGAGAGACATCAAGATGCTAAACAATGCAAAGGAAGAGATGTTGATAAATCAAACGGTTTTTTTACTCTATCGTTCAGCAGAGAATTTACGTCAGACAAATTCGCCATGATGCAGGAACTCTCCCCAAATTTGTGCACGACTGTGCCTCCTGGGAGACAAAGCCTGCCTTGTTTACGGTGATAATAATGACAAAGCACAGTATAAAAAAAAAATTTCAAGAAAGAAAATATATGATGAATGTTGAAGCCATACATATCTTTCAGGATTATGTTTGAGGACTCCTGCAAGGGGTTCATAGCGACAGTTAACGACGCTGTTTCGATAGTGATGGAAAGGCTCAGTGGGAGGCCACTGGAAACCTCTTGCCTTTCCAGATGGCTCCTGGAGTCACTTCCTGAAGGAGTGTAGGTACGCACTTCGCTTGTACCTACACGCGATCTGTGCCCTCGACCTCCTCGCTTTACACGATCTGTGTCAAGGTGCTCGTAACTGTATACGATCTTTGCCCAGGAGCTCCTACTTACGCTCGGTCTTTGACCACGATTACTCCAAAGATTCATCCAGTCCCAACTACCAATACTTCTATGTCATGCGAACGAATCATACCAGTTTCTGTCTCTTGAAGCATTCTGACACAAAGGGATACTGTTCCAGCTACTTAGGATATCTTATTGTAAGGCTTCAGTGGGCAGGGTGTGGGGGAACTGAAGCACCACTAGGACACTATTCCCCGAACTGCTGACAGTTCCATAATCCGTTGTTCTTTTGATTCAGCACTACTCTCTACTTCACTCCACAACTTCAGCAGCAAATTGATCCTTTAGCTGTGTACGGCTATCGATATAATTTTCGTTCACACCTAAAACTGAACTACTTCCTCGATATTTTCATTGATGGCATACAGCTATCGATATATTTTTTGTTCATACCTGAAACTGAACTACTTCCTCGATATTTTCATTGATGGCATACAGCTATCGATATAATTTTCGTTCATACCTAAAACTGAACTACTTCCTCCATATTTTCATCGATGGTAAACCAGACTCTTGTCTGTCACCGATAACCTCGTGACATTTGATAATGTGACAAACATTGCATATCACCGTAACACCACCAGGTGTATTGGAGCCAAACGATATCACGGAGCACCACGTCAGCTGCTGTGATTTGAAACGGAAACACCGGGAGGACGCTTGGCTGGGTATTCGAGGAAGAAGGTTCGAGTGTGAGTGGGACACTTGCGATTTTTTGGAACTCGGATGCCTGGGTTCGAGTGTGAATGGAGTGCAGGAAGCATATACTAGAGGGTGAGGTCGCTCTGTGGTTACCAGACACTGCTCGGTGCCCACCTGTACAGGGAGGGAGATGCCTAATTGATCAGTGTGCGAATGGTAGTGAGTGTTTTTCCTGAAGGGTTTGCCTTATACTTACCAGGATATCCCATGAGCAAGAGGGCACGATTAGCCAATGACCTGACCTTGAAAGGTCAGGTTCAAGGTCACACCATCAAGGCCAGGGTCGTCCACTGTCGTTCTCAAGGGACATCTATGGGCCAAACTATTCCTTTTCTTCCTGAGCAGGTACAAGGTAGTGTTGCTGGCCATGTGTTAATGCCAAAACCCGCACCTCCAACTCTTGTCATCTAGATATATAGCTCTATATAAGACGGAATGATATATATATATATATATATATATATATATATATATATATATATATTTATGTGTGTGTGTGTGGGTATATTAATGTTTATGTAGTACGACCGTGGTCCAATACTTCGCTTTCCTCACTTCGACGACGTTGTATATATCAACGCTACTGAGAATGCAAATAAAGCGCTAACCCGGGTCGAGCCATATTCCTGCTGATATCTCACAGGCAGTGTACAGTGAGACAGTGATCACTCCCCGCACCAGCGACATGGCACCGAACCACGGGTAGGGACGATAATTCTCGGACAGTATAATACGCGGAGGTCAGGAGGCCAAATACTTGATAGGCAAGGGATGCAGGAGCTGCGGGGGTTATATGAGCGAGTGTGCGGCTTGCACATACACAAGTACTCAATTAGCATGCTGGGCAGTGGTGTCACGTACACACATTACATTACCGACGTGATCAATTTCACCAGGCCGGATAGCAGTCTGCCAACGGTGGTCAGTCGCTTTGTAGATAGGCGTCTCCTCATGTCTCGTCGATTACCATTGACATTCAGGCTTGTGTGATGTTTTGGCGAACCTCGAAAGATGTTAGGTGAGAGTTTCTGGCTTGCTTTAGATACTTACGGAACGAATATTACGGTGAATATTGATGTCACAACGAATATCGACATCTCGTCTCGCCTCAAGCTGACTCAAGTCTTAACTTATCAGCTCGCTCGACTGGTGCGAGGCACTCCTACTGATGCGGTAAAAGATAAGACGCTCCTTATAAGAACAAATGATACGAGAAACTGAGAAGGAGAATTCACTTACGTAATCATAACTGAGAGATATTGCCATGCATATGAAATGTGTTCAGTAAGAACCCGAACAATTTTGAACTGTAAAAACACCTGAACAATACGAAACGCAGAAATACATTTATGGTTACTTGTTACATAACCTCGTAAGTTATCACAAACAACTTTAGAATAATTTTTCAGTTGGTCTATGGCTTAAAATTTAATTTGCTGTCTTTTGTTTCACATTTGATTAGGATTTACAGAGGCGTTCAGATGTCTGTGGAACTCCCGCCTGAGTATCGGAAGGGTTAGTGACGGATGCACAGTGAGCAGCCCTTCAGCGGCTGTCAAGTTTCACTCTTTTGGTCCGGGTGGTTGTCTTTTTTTTATGCCTCATCCACACGCGGGCTTTTAGTCCACAAACATAAACTCTTCTTCTTACACAGAACACTTGACAACACTCGACTCACACGACTCGTTCTTCGTTAGCTATTTATTCTCGTGGTTAGCGCTACGCGCTTGCCTTGCCTTTTGGCAAAAGCTCAGGTTTTCGTAAGTGACCTTTATCTATCTGTCTGTCTCTCATATATATATATATATATATATATATATATATATATATATATATATATATATGTGTGTGTATGTATATATATACACTTTTTACGTAGTTTCCCACTTTAGAGAGGTAGCGCCAGGAACGGGCTCACTTCCTCATATCCTCTTTAGCTCACTGTTTTTCAAACGGTGGGTTGCATCCCCAGAGGTGTCGCGAGTGGGTTCCCAGAGGGGTCGCAACTGTCCAGGCTTCACACCTCTTTTTTCCTATTACCCTTGCAGTAGTCATCTGTGGCCATAATAGATGCCCAAGTTTCTGTCTGCTTGCAGCCGTAGGGACGATAGGGGTCGCGGTAAATGAAGACCCTGACGTCGTGAACCCTCGGGCCATAAAAGACTGGTTTGTCCGTCATGCATCATGACCCACAGACTGTTCCGTGGTTTCCCCTGACCACTTCACATGCCTTGGTTTCAGCCTCCTGTATAACGGATCGTTTCAGTTTGCTCCAACCCGCGCATGCCTCGCACCCTCCTGAATGTTCAGACCCCCATTTCGGGCAAGCTCTTTTAACTAACAACGTATAGATAAAACAAACTTATAATTGTGGTTCCAACGTACCAATAAGACTCACTTATACTTATACTGACAACGCACATATAACACAAGCTTACAGTTACATTGCCAACATATGTGTCACTAACTTACAGCGTCAACGTACATATAAACTTACATTTACACACAAACTCTCATTTACAATACCAGCGTACCTATACGACAAACTTACATTCACGATGCCATCGTTTGACGAACCTACATTTACCCTGACATCTTGAAAATAAATGCTTTACGTTTCCACCGACAGCAGACGCACTCATACGCTGGAAAGACTGGGTGTTACCCATTACATGGCTGTGTGCTACTCCCGTTGACGTCCATGCACAGATAGCTTACCCTGATCTTCAGGTGACATAGTAATATCAGTACCTCGGCATCACAGGACCTCTCAACAGCTGTATCATTTAGCAACGCCGTGTCCTGAGGGTGAGTGATAAACCACGGTAAGAGGAAGGGGGAGGGGAGGCAATTAGAGACTAATTACGGTCGTTAACCGTGTGAGGTAATTGCTGCTTACTGATCGAGGTCTGTCCCCGGTGTTGTGGGTGGCGAAGTGTGGGGGCGGAGGGGACCGAGATGCCTCCTGCAGGAGGAGGGGATTACAGGGTGAGGGGCGGCTGCCCTGCTGGGGGAGATGGACGTGTGGGGTCGGCGAGACGGGTGTGTGGGGTCAGGGAGACAGATGTAGGGCCAGGGAGACGTGGTATGGGTTCAGGGTGACAGTTGTGGGGCTAGGGAGACAGAAGAAGAGGGGTAGATGACCAAGGAGAAGAGAAATGAGGGAGTGAAACGAAGAAGGAGAGAGAGAGAGAGAGAGAGAGAGAGGCTGGAGTGTGAGGAAGGCATGATAAGACCCGGTCGCAAAGTTGCGATAAACAATTGGCAATTATAGGCAAGTCTGCGGCCGGGCGGGGCTGGTGGGAAGCGAGGTGGCCTTCAAAACGACCCCTGATTATAGGGGCCAATCGTCCGCTGATATAATTTGCTGTCATTGTATTCCGTCCAGGTATTTCATGAACCGGTGAAATATATGTGATTTCTTCAGCTCCGTGTTTGCTGAGGGGACAAGTTTAAGAGGGGCGATTGTGAGTGCTCAGCCACGACCCGCACCAGGACCTAAAGTCTTTGTGGTATTACCGACACGATTGGCTAATCAGCACGGCGCGTAACTCAGGGCAGGCAGCCAATCAGGTGCGGTAGCAGCCAATCAGGTGTAGTGCTGGGGAGTATGTGATACCCACCGGCCGAGTGGGTCAGTGTAACGAAATCCCTCACTGGCTTTTTTTCCCTTGGAGCTCAGACAATGTCCTGAGCGGGAACTTGGCCAAACTTGCACTTCACGCTCGATGAAATTCACTTTCCCAAGGTCAGTGTGACGTTATGACAGTGAGAGTTAACCACGCTTGCTTTACTGCCATCTGGATTATTGCTATGATCTTTCTACATCTAGTTTCGGAGGGCAGGAGAGCTACGGGAACGCTAGACTGTTTCCGTTTTCCTGAAGAACGTGTAGCCTTTGTTGGTGACCTGTGAGACGACGTCATCTGTCTTTTTCTATCTATCTGTCTGTCTGTCTGTCTATCTTTCTGTCTCATTCCCTCATTTACTCTTTCACTTCCACAGTCACTCCCACCTTCTGCGGTTCTAGGTCCTCCTGGCCACACACTCCGGGGCCAAGTTGGGTAGGACATCCGCTCGCACTCGAGTCCCGAGAGAGGCAGGAATTTAATCACGGACGTCTCGTCTCGGCAGCGTCGATACGTCAGAACATGTAACGTTCACATATCAATCAGTCTAAATGATTTTACATCTGCTCGCCTAAAAAAACATTATTAACAGCAAAAATTTGGAATTCTTTGATTTGTTGATTTATCTTTCAAATCTCATTCTTACTGGAAAATCCTCGAGCCTCGCACAATATTTCATCCTGTTTCATATTCTGAATTTGTCCAGGAAGATCGTCACCACCTTGTCCTAACACATAGGGAAATGCAAAGGAATGCTAAGAGGAACTGATCGATGGGTCCTTTCGAGGCTGTTGTGATAGGAGAGGAGATCAGAAACGCGGAGCATGGTGGGGAAAGAGTAGAACTGCGAGCAGATGATGAAGGAGAAATTCTTGTAAATCTGTGTATTACGACAGAGGAAAGAGGAGAAAAACCTTTTCTTGGGCGTACCGTGAGGCATTCCTCGATTCTTATATTAATCGCATTTATGATGTTTCTTTCAACTGTTTCTTTCAACTGCTTTTTCTGTTTGTAAATCATTTCGTATCTTCTTAATGTCACTTCAGAGAGGGAAAAAAATTGCCTCAATCCAGGTTAAATGTTTACCCGCGATTCTTTTTTTTGCAGTGACCCAGACGTGGAATTTTTGGTGATGACGGACACGTGTAATGATTGAATGCCGTCATAGTTCTCAGATTGCCTGATGTCTGTACAGCCCGCAGCCGCGTGAAAGATATTCCAGATTTCCAGCTATAGTGGCCATTTGTGTTCATTTACGGAAAAGCCTCTGGCCATTTTTCACCGTTTGATATTTGACTGAGGTCCAAACTGGCTTTGAGTAATGCATGTGTAATTAACCAAGTATTATCAAAATATTATCAAAAATTAGATTTTACAGATACATTTTCTATGGTTTTGTATCATATATTTGACATAGGAGGCGACTCAATCGGACTTTTTTTTTTTCAAAGTTTTCCAACGTCTGTATGCTATACTTTGCCACAGTCCTTACTTAAATCGTAGATACCTCCCACCTCACCAAAACCCTAGTCTACGTCCATCAGAACCTTCTCCCACGCCGATAGCAAATCAGTTTCCAGCTGAAGGGGAAGCGCCTGTGAGGTTAGCCCGGACGGGTTTTCGGGAACGACTTCGAAGTTCTACCAAAAGCTTAAATGATACAGTGAGCCGAGTGTCCGAGCTGGACCAGAGACACGTCACGATGGACACAGTGGAAGGCGAATCCTACAAGAGGAATCAGGATTTGTTCAAGGATTAGCTGAATGTCCTTTGGCGTGAGAGGTCTATTCACGGCACCTTGGGTGATTTACACTCCAGTGGTCGAGGTCCTGCTTAAACTACACCATGCTGAAAGAAAGGGTGACTGGCATCTCCAGCTGTCCCGCATTCCAGACGTGGTCCTGTGGTGTTTCGTGATGGAGAGCCCGGCTATGTGAAGTATTTTTCCTTTTACTGTACAGAGATAACACGGTTGGAGGAGACTTGTATTCAGTTACATGACAATTTTCGAAGGAAAACGGGAACTCAGAGCCATTCAGTGATATTGCTGTGGATTCGACCAATTATGAAAGAGCAAGTTAAATCACCCAAATTGCTGGAGAAACACGTGCCTTCAGCCTCAGACCAGGTATTATCTGACATTCGAGCCTCGAGCAGCACCACTGAATCATTTGCTTGAGCAGATCTTTGTCTAGCGTGGGGATCTCGGTCATCTAGACCCACGGGAAGCCCCGCATCAAGGGAGAGAATTAGGACGTTGGCTCTTTAGCTGGCAAGTCGGGGAACAACTGGGCAAATCCACTCGACGAAAATCCTTTGGATATTTGTGAACGTTCTCACTGGAGTGGTTGCGCCATCTGAGGTTTGCTCTGACCACTGACAGCAGGTCAGAATCTGGAGGACTAAGATTAGGCTTCAAAAGGGAGAAGGATTGACAATGCCTTAGATCAGTTCAAGCTGAAAGCTTTTCGCACGATGAATCAGACAACGTTAAAGGGACAGACCAAAGAGCACATCCTGATAGCTGAGCATAGAGTGTCTGGAAGCACGGGTCTCATTGTTAAGAGCAAAAAGCTGGACCAGCAGGGCGTTCTGCGTCTTCCTGTGAGCCGTTTACTTCGGGCGCTGGCAAATGCCATGCCCTTCTGCGGAAGCGCCTGGAGAGCAGTGTCACCCTGATGAGAACGTCCTTCATCATTCAGCTTCACTTACTGATGCTATAGGACTGACTCACTGATGCTATGGGACTCACCTACAGATGCTATGGGACTCGCTTACTGATGCCATGGGACTCTCTTGCTGATGCCATGGGACTCGCTCATTGATGCTATGGGACTCACTCACTGATGCCATAAGACTCGCTGATGCCATGGGACTCACTCACTGATGCCGTGAGACTCATTCAGAAGCTTCACGAAGAAAAATTGTGAGCTGGATGAAGTCTCTGGCCATCTGTTTTTTTACGTTGATGCTCCACTCTCCCCAAGGAAGTGAGAAAGTTGATGTAGTATTTGATGTATGCAGACCACCGCTCAAAACAAGTCTTCGGGACGTGTAAGCCTTGGTTCGAATAAGAGGCGTACCTTTCAGTTAGTAAGACCTGGCGACAAAAATAGAAAGTGGAGGCTATTGCTGACATGAGCAGGGAGAGAAAATGGAAAGCCGACCAAGGTTGTATACAGAGAGCGGGAAAGGCTTACATATACGTGTGAACACTGGTCTTAAACTCACCCACCATGACAACCAAGGGTTTGGAGTGTTCGAGACAAAATGAGAACGAGTGATTCACCTCTATTGCCGCCTGTGAATCGTTCTGTGGGATGATGTCCAGCTCTGGTAAACGTTGCAGGTGTTATGGATGTCTTCAACATATGTCTTGGTCCGGGCAAAGATAGCCATAGCAGAGTATATTCATTCGGACTGGGCACCAAAACTCGCGCCAGAGTTGCGTCACAAAATTGGTTGCAGAGGTGGGAGCTGAGGTGTCGAGATCGTCGTTTCACTTCGACTTTGACCTAAGACCATAGGATGGAAGATGATCTATAATGCATGCATTTGATATTGACTTTTTTAGATTAACGTAAACTCCGAAAAGATAAGTCGATGCGTTTTGTTTTCTGTACTGAAACGGAAATAGAACCATAGGTGAATATACCAAATTCACTCATATTTCTGATGAGAATGACACACACAGCACGCTGGGAGCATGTTTGGACGGCAACACAGCCACAGCAAACGTACTGCCAGTCTTAGCGCCCTCATGCACACCTCTGTCCTTAGCACTCGCCTCATTTCACGTAACGAAAGTCACCGACCACACAGACACACTCTAAGCTCACGGGTGAGCGCGGGGCCCTAGAGAACCCATTACCTTGCGGTTCCAGTATCCTAAAGAAAATGGGAATGACCTGGGACAGGTCTGTGGGGGTCGCCTTTACGCCAATGGTGGAAGGTGAAGTGACGGATGCGAGGTCTGACAGCCACACAAACCGGGAGGACCCACACTGGCACGGTTGCGGACAGAGGAACGTGAGGCGGACGCGGACGGACGCCTTGGTGGACGAGAGACGAATGGTCTCCAGCGAGGAAATTCTGTATGAGGCGAGAAGGTCGGGGAAAAGATTAAAGAAGGGAAGGACTGCGTTAAAACGGTTACTGTAGTGTGTAAAAAGGACGAGGGACAGAGTGTGTGAGGTTAGACGCTTTGAATATCCGTCTGTGCTGATGAATTACCACTTGTCGAAGCGTTACGAAAGACCAGATACCACTTGCAAGAACAGTACTATGTTTGGACCTGAAGGCACCTGACAATCTTCGTAATGGCTTGAGAGGACGTGTAGTAGAAGACAACAGATAGTCACGAGATGGGATTTAGAACAGTCATGAACTGGAAATTTAGGGGAAAAAAATGGTTGAGGTAGATTAGAAGAATCTTTTGCCTAGTATGCTGATAATGACAAAATGTTTCTCCTAGAAACAACTGTCTGTAAAGAATGCTTTTCACCCATTGATGTGTTACAAGATTTGGTCCAGCTACAACACTGGATATGTTTACAGTATTCACAGACTCGTGTCACAGATATGGAACGCTGGATGTGCTGCATATGGCTGTGGACACTAATGCCAGAAATGATCATTCTGAATGGCCCTCAAGCCTTAGAGCAATACCCCATCCCCGTCAGCAGTGTCCTTGTTGCGAGAGCAGGAAGAAAGATAAGGAGATAGAAGAAGAAGAAGAAGAAGAAGAAGAGGAGGAGGAGGAGGAGGAGAAGAAGAAGAAGAAGAAACGCAAGAAAGTGCTTCTGTTGATTACACCACCATCGCCTGACTTCGAGCGTACACTTCCCTTCACCACACGGGGCCTGTGACGACCGTACGAGGTACCCCTGGCATTCATCTTGACCTGTTGGAGAACTTGTGGTTACGGGCGGTGAGTGTGTGTGTGTGTGTATGTGTGGGCGTCGGCGAGGGCATTGTTGCCGGGAAGGGACCAGCTCGGTCCTGCCATCATCAGAGAGACGAACGCCCCAGTCTCGCCATCAGTGGAGTTTTATGTCCACTTATAAAGCCTCTCGTGTCGTTTGGCTTCTTCAGCTGCTTGATCTGTATCGGCGTCTCCGAGGAGGAGTGTAGGGGCCCGCGTTGGGCGACGGGTCCTATAGGCATGAGCGTGTCAAGTCACAGGTTCCACAGTTAGCAAGGTGCAGAGGTCGAGGTCACGGCCCGAGTGTTGTCCAGCCCAGCCCCCTGTTGTGGAGTGAGCCGGGGTGAGGTGTGGGTGGGGAGATGGGTAGCTGATAGTGGATGGTTTGAGATGGAGTGGAGACGCAGATTGTCCGGTACTCCCTTATGGTCCTGAGGGGTTGATGCGGAGGGTGTGGTGGGGGGTGGGGGTGGGGGGTGGGGGTGTGTGCATGACACTGGGTGGTAGATTAAGGCTGGGTGATGGTGGTTGGTTAGTGGACAGGGTGGATAACAGAGGGTAGTGGTTAGTGGAGGATGGTTGATAGAGGCTAGTGGCGAGTGGGGCAGGTGGCTAACAGAGGATAGTGGTTAGCGGTGTGGATGATTTAAAAATGGATATTGGTTCTATGAAATGATCTTGCACCATCAAAAGCTCCCCCTACATCTAAGCAACAATATTTACTTCACAGGGTACGTCCAGTGGTTGTAAACAGAGTGCCCGATCTTACATTCCTTCCGACCGAAGAGTGACAGAAAAAAAGATATCCACTTCAAATTCCTATTCGTATCTTTAGACAAGTATGACACACGGTCTGAGAGGCTACGAAAAGATAGTCTACGTATTCACAGGGAACCAGTCAGACTTCCCCGCCAAAATGTTTTGACTTACAGCGACATGAAAGACGTAAAAGAAAAGGTCATGTCATGACATTATGCATTCTTATACTTATGTTCTATATTTTGGATTTTCGATTGATTGCATCTGTTTAAATTTATGTTAGTATTAGACAAAAAGAAAAGAAAAGACAGTCGTTCTGAAATGAGGTTTTGTTTGGGAAAAATGCGAAATAAATATCCGTTCTTGAAGTCAAAGCCGACGCGGATTTTTCAAGACGTTTCCACAAACGCTGGACACATCTGCCACCCTTCGACCACCTGAGAGAGATCCTGCTCTCCCAACGGGTATCATTTCCCAGCCTCATTTGAGGTCTCGGTTCCCCCCTGCATCCAACAGAGAGTGGATTGTACCGCTCATCAACACACACGTCTTTTGAACGACTTTCAAGACCTGTACAGTCACAAATAACGATCGTAGATTCTTCTGTTAGTATACAGGAAATGTTTATATTGTATTGAACACAAGAAAGTAAATAAGGACAAACTATTGATCAACATCTATGGAAAATGCCTCCCGTAGAAACCTTCATTTCTGGATTTTATATATATATTCCTTCCCCTGGAACAGACACCCTGTACAAATCATCCTCTAACTTAATGAAAGGTTAGTACAAATGTGCCGTCTGACTTTACACCATTGAAGCGTTAGCCAGAATTAATCTACACTACTACAGCGTCACACATCCCCTTTCTTCTTAAAGACCATCATTATCCACTGCGAATTACCGGCTATTAACTACCCGGTCTTGTTAACTATCGCCAGTTAATCATCGTATGATAATCGCTCACAGAGAGTAACCCACTTAGTGCTAACAGTCTCCATTAACAATCCAGTAACACATGCCCATCTATGAACACTCCATTCTGGAGGGGATGACCTTGGCACTTGATATCCGGCAAGACCACAGATTCAGGGGGTCGCTAACTGCGCCTGTGAGTAAGCCTTCTCGTGCCTATAACGACCAGCCCCGAATATGCTCCCTACACTATCCTATTGACGCCTCCAGTATTGAACGTAGAGCTACTGAGATTCGCTAAGACACTTACTAAATTAAGCATAAACCTAGCGAGTCTGGTTCATTTGCCCGTGCATCTGTCCGATGATACAGTAGTCCGAAGCGGCGAGTCTGTCCCTCCCTTGTCAACGCCAACACAGGCCTCCGGTAACCACAGTTCCTTGAACAGGTTATGAGGGATACATGAGGTTCTCGTGAGGTAATTAAACCCTTTAAGCATTTAGAGGTTCAGGGGCATGATTCGGAGATTTACGAACTCACGAGTCTCTCTTCTCTGGTCTAGTGTGAGGGACGTTTACGATGGTGGAGTGATCCAGTCCGTAGGAATGAGGAGTACTCAGTTCACACGAAGACTCGGCCAAGCTTTCCTCAAGCAGTGAGGAGGGAAGGGCCGCTTGCCCGTGCTATGACAGTCATCCTGGGGCGTCAGCTTAAAGGACAGCTTGAGCGTGTTGGCTTTGGTACAGTAGACAGTACGAGGCATGTTTCTGTTCGCTATGACACCAAATCATCGAATCCCGTCATAGCCTCACTCATTGCGTAAAGTCCTGCGCATTACCCCGTAAAATCGTTACATATTTCCTCATATTCCTAGTCTGTTACGAGAGTATCTTCGGAAAGGGTCGAACAGGAGGCCGTCAGATCAGGTAGAGACGCGTCAATTAATCGAGGTGAAGATACGATGAGGTGGATGACTGGAAGGCTCTGCAAGGAGAGTCGGTATACGGGAGCCCCGCGCAGGCAAGGCACTAAATGAACATAATTTATTCCCCTCGAGAGTTGTAGTTCAGTTCATTACGGACGGTGGACAGGCGGCGCGTGTGTCGTTAACGGTCGTTAACAGCGGACTTGGAGACAATTAATGGGCAACAGTTGTTTAGGAGGAGCAGTTAATGGTTTTTGAAAGATGAGCGAAGGTGCTTAAAAGTTCCGGGTAGTTGTAGATGCAGTCGTTAAGGGGTTTGCCTGTAATGTAGCGGTACTGAAATTTAGTTCAGGTTGGCTGAGAGCTCTAACGAGGGTCGTTATGGGCAGTACCGTAACTGTTAAGTAGTCGGTTGCTCCCATACAGAAATGCAATGTTTTGAGGGTATTTACGCAACCGTATACATAGAGGCTGCTTTTTAGTGAATTTGGATAATGATTTAGATATTATTTAAATGATAGTAGAATGAGTATCAAAAGGGAAAGTAGTTCATAAAAGTTAATCCATCGGACTTCAGAAAATACGTAGAATTACGAATGCAAGCCTTTTAGTACGGGTCATTCCTGGTGTGAGTCTATTATACGACTACTCATATTAAAGTCGATTCTATTTTGCTTTCGTTCCCTTTATTGTGACCACTAATTTTAGGGGTCGAAATCCTTTCATACGACTCGGTGGTTTCAATTTAACTCGTACCCTTCCTATATATATTTTTTCTCTCTCTCTTGCTATACAGACGACACGACTTTAAATCAGTCACATTGTTTCTAATCTGGCCATAAGTATTGTGCTCACTAGTCTCGGTATGTCATGTTGCTGGCGCCCAAGTTTGGCTATCGCTCATCTCCCCTTCTCGCTACTACTGCCTGGCAACCATTACCACCCAAAATGTCTGTGATTGACTCCATACCACAGTGTTATTTTGTGTAAGTCTACCCCACTGGTCTGGTCGTATGACGCTTGATATCTCTCCGCAAATTTCAGTAACTCATCTCGGCTCTGTAGATGGCCCCTAATCTCTCTTCACCTCACCTCGACACTGCAGCTGCTAATGGCAGATGCCTCCAGTCTCAATATCACGTGGCTTGCGCCTGTAAAGTTACGAAAATAACTTCAGTTTGGGAAACTGCTTTAAAAAGCTCGCTTGTTCATCTCAACGTATTCACTATGACATGATTTCTCTCATCCATTTTGTACGTTCTACTCTTAATTCTGACCTCAGCGTCCTGTGGGGTTGTCATTAATTTCCCTCGGCCATCTCTCACGACGCCCATATAACCTCTTCTTCATGGACGATACCAAATCTAATTGGCAGTTTTCCTTCCATCTCACTACAAAGCTGCAGCTCTTCAGGGAGTGTAGCTTTGGAAAAACACACACACACACACACACACACACACACACACACACACACACGTGTCTCCCTTCCTCGTCAAAATACCTCGTGGGAGGATTTGACTTGTAAATGCCGAGTTTAATGGTAAACTCAACGTTGGCTCGAACCGGCACGATAAGTAAACTCCAAGATGCCATGAATAGTTTGTAAGTGTTTAAGCTTTTAAAAGGGTTGGATGAGCACACAGTTGAGGCTGGGGTAATGGAGAAGAGTATAAGTGGATGAGCATGATTGGCAAACACATATGTAAGTGTCCATTTAGCCAAGGTGACGAACTCCAGAAATGTAGGAGAATTGAATACACGAATTCACTTCCAGAATGCAAAACGCTTTTAAGTCAGAATCTCTCTGGAATATATATATATGTATATTTCCATTTTGACAGAATATGTATTTTTGACAGTTTAAGACCAGCATTCACTGCCACATAAAATGAATATAAAGAACTTGATGAATGTAAAGCTTACATGTATTTCAACAAAGTTCAGATATAAACATGTTAATACTTTAGCTTCTTCGGTTGGCCACTGGCCGGCCTTGAACCTGGCTCGGGTTATTTTTTGGAGTTATTCCAAAGGCCTTCATCAATGCAGCCTTATCTTCACTACACTCTCATCCTAACTACACCCACATTCTTATTATACGATTCACCTTCGCTGCACCTCTTATCTTCACTACGCCCTCATCTTCCCTGCCTTGGACTTCATCACCACATCCCAATCAGTACACCTTCGATATCACTGACCTTTGTCCAAACCGCTACAGGTAAGGTCGAAGGTCAACTCTTCTCACAAACAGACAGGCACAAAAATAAACATCGTTGTTAATATTTGCAT
>JAYMFT010056081.1:0-15080 GCA_038088735.1 Panulirus argus | reverse complement strand
GAATAGATACATTTATGAGAGTATGATCAGATGAACCAACTGGGGGCAAGATTGTGTATTTACAGCAAGATGGATTAGAGGTGAAAAACAAATCCAGAATATTTGGAGAGTGGTCATAGCGGTCAGGTATATGGGTAGGGTTGGAGATAATTTGCTCTAAACCATTGAGAATGGAGAATGTGAGGGCTTCAGTCCCTCCACTGTCCATATGGGAGGAATTTAACCATTCCCTACGGTGAACATTGAAGTCCCCGAGGTAGAGGATCTCAGCCTGCGAGTGAGAGGATGTCATGGTCTCATGGCAGGAGTTTAGATAGTTGAAGAAGGATACAAAGTTTGTAGAAATGGGGGAGCAGTAGGTAAAACAGATGACAAGTGTGGTAGTAAGGAGACAGACTTTGAGCCACATAACATCTAAGATGGATTAAAGGTCCCTAAGGCATGCAACAGGTGTGTTTATGTTGGAATAAGCACAAATACCACCTTTGAATCGGAAACACGAGTGGAGATTATAGTTAGATATGAAAAAGGGACTAGTGAGAACATCATTAGACAGTATTCCACCTAGTTATCAATAAAAGTATACCTTTACTTTACTAGCTGCAAAGGTACAACCCATGGTCAAGTGAGGTTCAGTTCATCAACACTGCCACCATAGACAAATCTCAGTGTCACCCTCTTTTATCCAAACTAAACCCACTATATCTAAAGGTACCAGAAAACACTCATTAAAAAGACAGTATGTCAACATCACCTGAGGCAGATACCTACTATCAGCAGGGGTATATCTGCACAGTCTGCCTGACATAACACGTGAGTTATTAAAGCTTGGCGTTATGGATACGTCACTACAACTATCCACACACCACCAACATGAGGCACTCTCCTTGCCCTACTTCCCACCAGTCTATTCCTTCTACACAGCTCCATGAACAATACTCCTTCTCTTTTAGTACTCTTTATCCTTTTGCATAATCATTCTTCAACAATGAAGTTGTAGACACCTGGATACCTACTGCTTCTATTCATAAAAGTTACCTTGTTGAGTTCACATCAAAGGAGTTGATTCTCAAGTTGCTTACAACTGTCAAATCATACTTCTGTCTCTCTTCTTTCTCTTATTCTTCTCTTACATAATTCTTTCCATTTTACTTCCCTTTTTCTCACTCTTAAATTATCATTAAGTTTGACATTAATCTCTCATTTTTATCTTTTTAAAACTCTTCCACCTTACTTCTACTGTACACCTCTGAAATTATTGTTTTGTCCAACCTCTTTGTCTCCTGTACTTATCTTTGTGTTGTTTTGACTCAAGTTACACAGAGATAAACTTTTTTTTTTTAAAGGTTTCTGAAGTACTTGTACATGAAAAACAAATCTGAGACTTGCTATAGAATCTATGAATTTTCAAGAAATTTTACTGCTCCTATCTTAACTTCTACTTTTCTGCACAATTTGCTCCTAAAATATACATTTGTTTAGTATATATTTGGCACCTTCCTCTATCATATCCTTTCTACAAGACAACTTCTTTCTTGAACATCATTAAAGTTGCCACATTAATCCCCTGCTTTATTCACTACTTGGAACTAGTATCACTAGAAGTCAAGCAAGACTGCTAAGCAAGCCAAGCAAATAAGTCAGGATAAACAACCATGTAAATGGATAAGACTGAAGTGAGAGCCTAACTAATATGTATGGCAGTTTCATCAACAGGTAAGACAGCCTAATTAATATATGAAGCAATCAGATGAGACAGCTTGTTGAGGAAGAAAGGCTTCCAGGCAACATAGCCTAATTATGGGATATCTAGGTGTGACAGCCTGATGAAGAAATGGAGGCAACCACAAGAGTAAGCCTGATGTGGAAGGGTAGCATCTCGATGAGACAGCCTCATGAAGAAAGTAAACATCCAGGTAAGAAAGCTCGATGAGGAAGGATGGCACACAGGTGAAAAAGCCTGATAAGTAAGTGAGGTAGGTAGGGGAGACAACTTGATGAGGCACGTCGATCCAAACAACTGATAAACTGGTGATGCAGCCAAGTGAAACAATCTGATGAATGAGTAAAAGAGCAATATGAGTCAGTACGTTGAGTGGATAAGGTGCTACAATGAGTGATGAAGCAGCCAGGCAGCCAGGCAGCCAGGTGAGATGGTTAAGTGCATAAGCAAAGCAACTAGATGAGACTAAGTAGGGAGCAGATCAGGCAGCTATGTGAAATATACTCAAGAGCATGCGAGTTAGCTTGGTGTGAGCGTGATGAATAAGGGAAGAACATGGTGAGCAACTACGACAGCCAAGTCAGCTGCTTGTAATTACCAGATTCCCATTCAATCTATTTCATTCATCCACATCTTTTACTTAAGGTACTTCTTTCTACCTTGTTAAACAAGTTTCTTGCTTAATTTCATGTTATGTCTTCTGATGTTTCTATCCCTTCCTCTTCTGAAGAAATGTTTACCATCTTCTCAAACCATCTGGTTTTAAAATTTAAAGGTTGTGATCTGGTCACCCCTTACTCTTTCCTCTTCCAAGGTGAGTAAATTTAAGGCTTCTAGCTTTTCCCCTGAAACTCAGCTCTCTTAATTCTGCAAACATCTGTGCTGCTTTAGGAGTACTTATTTAGGTGCCATGACACACTTGAAAAGCACATTCTAGTTTGGCCTTATACAGGATGCAAAAAGCTAGCTGAATATTTCCTTATCCACATAATTAAATGCTACTCTAACATTTGCCAGCAGACAGTTTGTCTCCTTTCCCATTTTCCTAATGTGGTATTACCTATTTGCATAATACAGGGAGGATATTTTACACACATGGGTCCCCAACTTTTGAACATCCTCTATCATACAATTCCTGTGTGATTGCATTTATCATGTCTTCATCCATTTTGTTCCATTCATTCACCACTCCTATACCATAAAAGTATGTTTTCACATATTTTTTTCTAACAAGTTTCTTGCTTAATTTCATGTTAGGTTATCTAGTTGTTTTACTCCCTACATCTCTTAAAGAACTGTTCAGTATCTTCATCATTAATCTGCTTTAAAAGCTTAAGGACATTGATTAGGTCCCTCCTCATTCTTCTCTCTTCCAAGTTGGGCATATCTAAGGCCTCTACCTTTTCCTTGTTACTCAGGTCTCTCTTAATTCTGGTACTACCTTTGTCACTTTCCTCTAGACCTTCCCTATGTGCTCTTTGTGCTTCTTTAGCTGTGGTAACTAATCCCAAGAAGCTAACAGGTATTCTAGTTTTGGGCTTATGCATGATATGAACAGTTTGCTGAATATTTTCTTACCTATGAACTTAATTAATTTCTAATATTTGCTAAAACACAATTGGTTACCTTAACTATTCCCCAAAGGTGGGACTCTGACAAAAGGTTAGGGATGATGTCATTCCCCAAGACTGTCTCTCATGCACAGATTCCTGCAGCTTATTTCCTGCTAGATGATGATCACATCAAGGCTTTCTTTAGCTGTGACCCAACCTCATTACTTTATCAAACATGTACCAGTGTGTATGGAGGACGCTTGGTGTGGGATGGAAGCCCTGAGTGAGGAGGAAGCCATGTGTATGGAGAAAGCTGTGGGGGAGGGAAAAAACCTGGTATAAGAAAAAAAGCCTGATTTGGTGCGAGAAATATGTCTACGTGAGGAGGAGGCCTTGTGTAACAGTGAAGATAAGGTGGACAAAGCAACTTGTGGAAGAGAAAGCCAGACATGATAGAGAAATTTGGCCTGTGATCATAGAAGCTGGATATATTAGGTTGGAACCAGGTGGCAAAAAGGCAAGCACGGTGATGGGAGCAATGGACAAAGGGCAAGTAAGCATGTCAAAAGCACATATACAGTGGAGATTGCTAAATGATGGAGAAGAGGTCATTTGTTATGGTGGGATCTAGGCATGGTGGAGGAGGCAAATTGTAAAGGAGGAAGCTTGGCCTATGGAAAGTCTGAATAGGAAAAGAAACTTGGTGCATTGTATGATGAAACCAAGTGAAGCAAATGAAGCCAACTGTGATGACAAATTGTGGAGAGGATAACAAGGTTTAAGTTACTGTAACTTTAAAAGTGGATGTCTAATTATGTTAGAAAAAACAAATATCATGCCTGTCAGTTATGGTGGTAATGTAGCAGATAAAGGTTAATGTAGTCGATGATGACAGTCATAGCAAGAAGCACAAATTTATCTAACAAATACCAGATAAGGTAGAGGAATCTAACTGCAGTAGAGGTTATCAAATGTGATGGGAAACTAATTTGCATTTGTGGATTATGTCAGCCATGGTGGCAGAAGCCAGGTGGGGCTCCAACTGAAGGGGATGTCATTTATGTCAAGGGAACTAAAATGTAGGGAAAGATTTCTGCTGTGTCCATTGTGGTAAAAGACACCCATTATGGTAGAGGAAAACAGATATGGTGAATAGACCAAGTTATGATGAAAACTGTCAATTGAGGTGAATAATGATTTATTGTACTAAAATTAGAAAGCTATGGTGAAGAGAATCTTCAAGTTGTGAAGCTACCTGAGCTGTTATGGCCATATCACATGTAGTGGGAGAAACATTTTGGTGAAATGGTGCAAGAGGTACCACTCCACTAACTGTGATAAAGGAAGGTAACTTATGAATGCCAACTGTGATAGGGAAAGTTAGCTTAATGAGAAAGATGAATGTAGCAAATGAATGACCACAACTGTGGAGTTGGAAACCAATTAAAGTGGAAAAGCCAGTGAGTTGAAAGTAGTGAGCTGTGTGATACAGGATACAAGGTGGTAGAGAAATCTAAGTGTGGTAGAGAAATCTCAGTGTGGACAAAAGGCTGGTTCAAGCCAGGTGACAAGAGGCCTTAAGACTGTACGGTAACATGAACACATATTTATCACTCTTAATGAAACTTATATCTGAGCTGTGGAATTACCTGGTGAATGGTTTACTTCATTTTAATTATGTGAAGGCACAATACCCTGACCCTTCATCTATCTCCCTCCTACTGCATCAAGTCAGTGTTATCCCAAACATACCCTCCACACCTCACACTAATCCACATTCCACACCCCAGACAACCCTGCACACTACGTACAGCATAACACTATAGACCTCACACTAGACCATAACTTACACTGCACAGTGGACAACCTTACTCACCACACACCACTTCAAAATTTACCTTACTCTAAATAAGACACGCATGGCCAACCCTGGGTACCAGACAATACACTCCCCCTCAAACTAAATAGGGACCTCCAAAGTTCTAGCAGCAGTGATGTGGTAGAACCCTAGCCCTACTACCTTACACAATAAACCCCAAGTCTTAAAAGACCTCTCAAACAACATACCCAGTGTCACATTCCTCACCTACCTGGTTATAAATACTCCCCAACCTTTATTCTGTCAATGCCCATCTCCCACTATGTATCAGAACAGTACACTATGGTGCAATAGGATGCATCATGAATAGCTACAATATGCACTGGGAATACTTACTTCCTGCAAGGCTCAGAGACGTACTCTGGGATGGTGTACTTGCAGTCCATGATCATGGTGAGTGTCTCACTATCATTGGCCTCCTGAAAAGGTGCATGTCCACATACCAGCATGTACAGGATAACACCCAATGACCATATATCTGCAACATAAAGTATAACTATAACATTATAACACAAAATACAGATGTGTAAATACTTGCAACCCATGAAACAACTTAACTCATAAACAGTAATATTACAATTGTTAAGTCAAGTTTATTTGTGCTTTCACTGGAGTGTTTCAAAGTATGAATCAAAATATAAGAAACTGTTAGTAACTGACCTACAGCAGGAGCATCGTAAGAATCTCCAAGGAGGATCTCTGGTGCAGAATATGCCAGAGAGCCACAGGATGTCTCCAGCTTCTGGCCAGGACAGAACTTATTGCTGAAGCCAAAGTCAGTGAGCTTCACCACTCCCAGCTTCTCAAAAAACACCACATTCTCAGGCTTGAGGTCCCGGTGAACTACATGAAGCTTGTGGCAGAAACTAATGGCGTGCACAATCTGCCGGAAGTACTTGCAGGCAGCCATCTCATCCAGTCCCTGCTCATGTCTGAGAGAAGAATACACACAAAAAAAGAAACTGACATACTCTGCACCTTAAAACTAATGGTAACTAGTACACATAATTACTTGAAACATAAACACAGGGATCCCATTAGAGTGATGGTTCATGGAGAGACATTTTGCAATTGTGACATCTGAGAATTAATGTAAAAATTCTCAAAACAACGCTAAGGTCTCACAATAACAACATTTTTGAAAAGAAAAAACTTTTTAATTTACCATTTTTGATATTCTCTTCCATTAATAATAATTTCTTTTTAAGCTGGAGGTTGCAGTTATGGACAAAAGTCCACATCAAGACAGGGCCTTAATTGAAATACAGAATGGATTACAAAAGGGAAAAAAGAAAAGAAAAGAGAAAACATTTATGAATTTTGGAGGATGTGAAAAACCTGTGTTTTAAAATGTGCCTAGTCACAGCCATTGGGCAAGACATGAGAGGGTAGAGAGTTCCAAAGCTATGTGGTTTATGGAAAGAAAGTCATCAAAACAAACCACCCATGAGTTGTCAAAAGCCACACAGTAATCAAGAGATGCAGTAGCCTGCCGAGTATTGCATGGTCTACCTACTGGTGGGGATACTAAGGAGCAAAAATCAGAGTAATACCTGTAGAAGCTGGTAGGTGAACAAGTATTGTGGCATAGGGCAAGTGGGTCAAGTTTTGAAGTTAGCCTGGGAGGGTTCGTATGTCGAACAGCTTTTGACTCAACTCTGACAAGTGAGGATGCAGAACTAGAACCATCCCAGATGTGAGAGCAGTAATCCATACGAAAATGGATCAATCTTTTGTGTGAACAGAGTAACTGTTCAAAAGAAAAGAAATTTTGACATCTACACAGGATTACCAGTTTCTTAGAGGCAGACTTACCTATTTCTGTAATGAGGGGTTTTCAATAGAGTGGATGTTACAGTAATACCAAGTATGTTCACTGAGTCAAGAGGTGAAATTACTGAACCATCAAATGAAAGATGAAAGTTGTGAGGAATTTTCAATAGATATGGGCATAGAGAAACTGGGTCTTGGGGAGATTTCATCTACCCCTTTGAGATATCCTGTGCAAGTCTGACTTTACTGAGGAAGTTGTGCTGAGAAGAGATGCACATCAGTGAGAGAAGGAGCAAAACTGAAGGATGTGGCATAATGCAATGTTGAGTCATCAGCAAGTGAGTGGATTTGGTTACTTGTGAAAGAGGAAATCATTCTTAAAAAGGAAAAAAGTGTTGAGGACAGGACAGAACCTTGAGGGACACCCCAAGAGAAAGAGAGAGAGAGAGAGAGAGAGAGAGAGAGAGAGAGAGAGAGAGAGAGAGAGAGAGATCAACAACCAAGGAGACAGACTGGCCAGAGAGGAAGCTAAATATGAGAGAGCAAAGTGACAGAGGGTAGCCAAAAGAAGGGAGCTTGGAGATGAGACCCCCAATGCCATACCCTGTCAAAAGCTTTGGATATGTCATGGGCAACTACATAGGATTCCCCAAAATCTTTCAGGAATGATCAGACATTATTAAGATAGGAAAGAATATCACCTGTGGATCACCTTACAGAAGCCGTACAAGTGATCAGAGAGAAGACAGATTCAAGATGTCTAAAAACAAGGGACCTGAGGGAGGGGATTCAAAGACTTTGGAAATGGTAGATGTCAAAGCAACAGGACAATAGTATGATGGGATAGAAAGGTCACCCTTCTTAGAGATGGGATATTCTAATACATGCTTTTACGAAGGAAAAGTTCTGGTTTTTAAAAAGAATGGAACAGACAAGCAAGCACAGGTGCAAGTTCAGAGGCACATTCTTTAGTACTCAGGGATGGATGCCATAAGGACCATCAGCCTTGTTTGTGTCCAGAGAGAGAAGTGCTTATTGCACAATCCAAAAGGAGATTACAGGAAGGAGCATATGATTAGTAAGAAAAGCATCAGGTAGAGGAGAAATGTCAAAGTTAAAAGAGAAACAGAAACCATATAGAGCTACTTTGTCTATGAGAGAGACAGCTATAGTAGTATCGAAATCGAAAAGTAAAGGAAAGGTAGAGCAACAATTGTTAGCAATGCCTTTAGCTAAAGACCAGAAAGACCTACCAGTGGATGAAGAGGAGAGGTTATTGCACTACCTTTGAATAAAGGAATTTACAGATATTGTAAGTTCTTTAGTCATAATGCCCTTTTTAATAATGTCATAGCAAAATATCACGATCTTCCTATGCCACAAACACAGACAAAATCATACTAAATCATATTCCAGTGTCTGATGGTCACTAGAAGGAACAAAAATCACATTCTTTATCTTCCATATAAAATGTTATTCTTTCCCTTTAATAACAAAATAATAAGATATTTCATAGGGTAACATGATATTTTTTGCATCATATTCCATCCATCGATGGTCATCTTAAAAAGGAACACCAAACAGTTATATTCTTAATTTACTCTATAAAATACCCATTCTTCTCCTTTGATGAAAAAATAGTTATAAACAGTATTTAAGATAACATGGACAAGCCTAGCTCCCTAATGTCCCTCCTAGTAACCTTCACTCCAAACCCATCCTACTCCACCACCACCTTAAGCCTTCATTACCAGTATTCTCAGTATGAATTATTAAATATAAACTGATTGACCAATGAAATAGCAACAGTTGTTGATTCAGTCTAAAATTACATCATGAGGGAATATGGCACACTGATTACACGCTAGTTTATTTCAGGTATAGTTCATGTATAAGTGTTAGACGGGTAATTTTTTGTCAGGAACGTATCCCTCCACATTATGTGGGTTTCAACTGCTCATACAGCAACCTTCCACTAGAATGACAAAACCTCCACGAACAGAACACTGCTGTTCTACAGGGAACCCCTGTACACAGTTTTCTGTAAATCAAAAACCCAGTCAGCAGCCAAAGACCACATATAACAATACACATTATGATGAGTTTGGTTAGTTATTTTGTGCTTTATCCCTACCAACTGCCTAGGTCATTAACTCATTAAGGGCAGCTACTGAACCTGTATGGTTTATGGTGTGGGAACTGTAGCCATACTTGTACGGTTACCTCTACCCATTCTAATTTAAAGTGAAAGGCACACTTTTTCAGTATGCAGAGGTGCCTTATGTTACAAACAACTATAATTAGGACACAAAATATCCTCGAAAGAAAGCTACCCATGTAACACATTTGAATAATATGACTTACTCTATACGGACTCTGTGTCTGTAAAGACTGTCTTTTCCTTTCATCATTTAAACTGAAAAGCATGCTTTACTGGCATGCATTGATGACTTGTCACCAGCAACTATAATTAGCACCAGGAAAGAATCCTAGTCTCTCTGTTACCCTTATAACATGGAGGAGGAAAGTACAACTCTAGCTTGTGAGCTCAGTATGCACCACACCAATTACTTGCTAATGAGAGGTAATCTATGGGGCAAAAATCATGGTTACAATAATCTGGCAGATGTTGAAATGTTAGCACTGGGATAAGTTCTTTACATATCAGAAATCTATTGGTAGTGGCAGAGAAGAGGTTGAGATGAACGAGTCAGCAAAACTTAACAAGTGATACACTAGTTGTGCTTAGCAAGCCACATCTAAGCATCTGTACTGTAACATGTAATTAACCAGATTTTTCGTTTTTTTCTTATTTCCTATTAACTGATATGACCAAAATATTGTATTCTTTGGAATTTTTTGATAAACCTCCAACCTGGGATCCCCCTGAATTTATAAGGTTCTGTCCTATAAGGGTTCAAGCCATTAAAATAAAGTTATAAGCACGACCAAAAAAAGTCCTTTATAATTTCATCAGGTGTTAAAGATAATTCTAAGACCACATACACTCTCACCATGTATATGGCCCATGACCATGTCAAGGTTCAACAAATCACAATTCCTCAGACTATATACCATGAAAGCTACAGTAGAGTCTCCCCAAGCACCAAGACAGCCCCACATCATACAATACATTGCCGTAAGACTATCACTATGATATAGCTCCATAAATCATGAGCTAACCTCTACATAGCATAACATATGACATACCACTACATAAAAGAACTCATTACTACAAATCCCCATAGCGTGACATGGTGCTACACACGTTAACAGCGTAACGCTAAACAACTTAACATATGACTACACACAGCTGCACGTGTCATTACTCACCGCTATACAGTGTAACAAATCCGAACATCATCAGGTATGCACACATCACTACACACTATGAGTGAGTTCACACTCCAACATAGCATAATATGACAACACAGATCACCACACAGCTTAATATCACTACACTACCACTACCAATGCATAGTGCAATATATCAATGCACACCATCACAAAGCTGAACACATCACTACATACTGCCATCCACTACACGTCACTTCCAATGAGTGTAAGGCTCAATACACCACTTCACATCTGCATACAACTAAATAACTTATCACTTCACACCAAGAAATACTTCTGTTCAATACTCTATATCATCAAACAAATATGCTTATCAGTGAACACTACCACTCAGTCCCAAAAGTCATTAAACATCACATGTCCCTAACAATCCCTATATAGCAACCTGTCTCAATACTCACTAACACATACACAGTATGCTTCAATTTACACTACCAGAACCCACATCACTCCTCAGCACCGTCATAAAGCCATTAACTCGTCACCAGACACCTCACACATCACAGCATACAATACATTACTCCATATGCCACAACAGACACCAAAGGAACTCTACAAGTCCTTTCACTCACATACATACCACTATACATTCCATATCACCACACAGCTCAGCATGTCAAATATTACCATCACACATTACCCCATACATCACTACATACCACCTCAGGGCCATTTAATTCACTGCAAGCCATCACAGACCCCAACACATCATTACACATCACTTAAAGCCATCATATAGCCTTATATATTACTATAAACCAGCAAGTAGCCATACATGTCACTACTAACCATCATACAGTCCTAACCATTACTATGCAATACTACCTAACCCATAATTCCCAACCTAACCTGTAAGGTTCAGACCAAAAGGGAGAAAGGGAGGAGGACTCACTTCATTATGTAGTCATACATGTCGCCTCCATCGGCCCACTCAAGGATGAGGTAGAGTTTCGTCTGGGTGTCGATGACCTCATAGAGGCGTACAACGTTGGGGTGCTGCACTAGCTTCATGCAGCGCACCTCCTGAAACAGGTGGGCCCGAGACACCTCATCCAGCTTCATCTTGTCGATCACCTGTCATACCAATGTACAAAAAATTTTTACCATCATCGTATAAGCAAACCCTGGGCAGGCTCACTAGCCTGTCAGTGAGAGTTCAACAGGCCAGTGAGCCTACCTTGTTCTTGGACAAAGACTTTTCTGGGGAATCAGTTGTGGAGTTCCCATCTGTCAGCCGAATATCCATGACACAGTTATGAGGTTTTACCCTACCTGGCACTTTAGCAAAATATGGTACCCATTTATCTAACAACCAGAGGGAAAATAAGGAGCTGGGTGATTTATACACCATAAACAAATGCTGAGGATTGAAATCCAGCCATGTGATAAAAAGTTGGCAAAGCTAACCACTACAACAAACAGTATCACATCACATCACAGTCTAATCTTAGTATAATAGCCTGACATGTTAAGCCAAAATTCTATATAGCTCACAGAAATACCAGATATGCTTACATATTACACCCACATATGTTACCAGCTGGACCTGGAGTAGTCTTTAGAGGTCTTTTACCTCCACATCTTTGGCTTGACCCAGGCTGGTTAGCTATGTCACTGATCAACCAAGCTATTGGAAACCATAGCCTATGTAACCATCACAACTTGGCTGGTCTGGTATGCTTTGTAAATAATTGCCCAGAGCCTTCTTAAATTTTTCCTATGTGCGTCCCACTGTGTTTCTGATGATTGCAAGCAATGCACAACAATTGCCCTCTAGCTAGCATCAATTACTGTGAGTAAACTGGTCTATAACTATAAGGATATCACCTTCCATTTCATTGCATGACAGTAAAGAAGAAAAGATTATGGATGTAGATTCAACTGCAATGAAAACTTTCATGGATATGCAGACAAATGGTTCTAGACTAATCAATCTATGTGAATCATTTATCCTCATGCAAGTAAGCCACAGACCAAAAAGTGGGAACAATACAATATATCTTTTTTTAAGAATGTTATGTGCACAACGGATGCATCTAGACTTAAGGAATGAAATTAAACAACAGGGGTAATTTCATTAGTTTACAGAAGATAAACTTAAACATACAATAAAAGAATGAATATAAAGTAACACTGCCTTGGGCTCAAAAAGCTATGTTACTTTACTGCCCAGGTAAGTTTTCAAACCACGAAGGTCTCTTCCTCTATTAAGATTCACAATATAAAACATACTACTCTAACACGTTAACAATTCTAAGGTACATGAAAATACACAGTGACACTCAATGAACAAACAGAAAATAAAGGTACAACCGTAATATCAGGACTCGGCTCTGGTGAGTGGTTATCTCGGGTCGTTGGCGGCTCGTGGGCTGTCTGACTTGAGCGCGTGCAGGTCGCGTGCCGGGCCACGCGGTGGGCAGAGGTTAAACCCTTGGCCCTGTGCCTGGGTGTTATAAAGGGGGGTGTGGTCTCTTCAGGAAGACGGTTACCCCAGTTGTGACTGGAGGGAGTGACCACCCCGTGTCACTCCGGATTGGCCAAGTACAGTCAGGACACACCCCTCATCTTGACTGGCACGCCCTCCTGATCTTGACTGTGAGATCCTGGGAACGGAAGTAGAAACCACAGCTACTGTCCACGGCTGAGAAGGGATTGATGGTTACCGGCAATTCTGGAAGTCAACTGTGAGGAATCTAGAGAGTAGGGTGACCCTCGGCCGGAACTAGGTTTGACCACAAGACGGCCAACGGGGCCCACGCTGACCCCCAGCTCGAGATCTGGTAACCACACGTGGAGGACCAGAGTGTGGGAACCCTGTTTGGAGGGGAACTACACACAAAAAAAAAATATATATATACGAACGGTGGGAATATAGGTTCGTCTCGTTCGTAACACTCACAACCTTAAACGAGAAAATTCCACTAAAGGGAAATTTTCTTACTTTAGGAGTGGATAAATAAGCACACAAAGTGTGCGAAAAGAAACAAAAGCAATCAATTACTCTTGAAGGAACAAGGCCCATCTAATTAACCTCTGATTTTTAGATAAGATTGCCCGAAGAGCACAATTATACATGAAGGTACTGTGATGCAAGGATCGCCTGAAGGGCACAAATAGACATGAAAGTACTCTGAGGATAGGATCGCCTGAAGGGCACAAATATACATGAAAGTACCATGATTCAAGTACCAAAGACAAACGTTCCTTCTCAGTGATGGAGTAATTCTTCTGGGCCTGCAAGAGCTTCTCACCAAGGTAATTCCCAGGGTGATCAACCTTTTCCTCTTCCTCCCGCAAGAAGATAACATCAGCTCCTGCATTACCGACATTCACAGCTAGCTTCTTTGGGGCCCGTATGATATAAACATTACTTTGGGTGGCTCTTAACTGATGAAAGGCTGTCTCACACTGCTCATTCCAAATAAATCTAACTATTCTCTTCACTAAGCCTACGAAGAGAGCGGCGATCGTGGCAGAATTAACGATAAAGATCTGATAGTATCCTACCAGGGTGAGGAACTGTCGGAGTTCCCTTCTAAATCGTACAGCACATGCAGGGGTTACAACTGGGACGTTTACTGTGAGTGGAACTGGCAGTACTTGTTACCTGGTTGACTCGGCGGTCGTTGATGCAGAACCGATACGTCCCGTTGGGTTTGGGAACCAGAATCATGGGCGAGCTCCACGCTGACTGACATAACTCGATCATATCGGGCTCCAGCATGTATTGTAGTTCCTCTCGAAGAATGGTGGCCCGTTGTGGACTTACCCAGTAAGGAACCTCTTCAGCAGGCCAGGCATCTCCCACATCTGCAACAAGGTTCATCAGTGAGGCCCGTCCAGGGAGACTTAAGCAGCCTCTGGTTGTACTGACCGCAGGGCAGTCATCTCCACTTGTCGCTCCACCGGCATCATCAGTGAGGCCCGTCCAGGGGACCTTACGCAGGCCCCTGGTTGTACTGACTGCAGGGCAGTCATCTCCACTCGTCGCTCCTCCGGCAGGTTTGAGAGCTTCGCCTCCTTCACGTCCACGCTGTCATCAGGTTCCCAGGCCTCCAGGGCGCCCGTAGCTGGATCGTTGTCCTCATCACACACAGCTTCCATTGGGAGGTGGGTCGTGTAGGCCCACGCACTCTGCTTGAAAGGGGGAGAAAATTTACAAATTACCTGTGTCGGTCCCGGCTGGGGTAACAGCGGTGGCTCCTCCTCTTCCGTCTCCAGGCTCCTCAATCGAGACCGTCTGCTTTATCAGCTTGTACTCCGATCCTGGGTCTCTCTTGAACCGGCCCGAGATAAATCATCAGTTTCACACACTGACTCTTGTTCGGATCCTAAGTCAGCAAAGGTGTCGCACAGTGCCACCTCACTTGCTTCATCTTCAGTGGGTGTTCCCGTCTCTATGGACTCCAGATCCGCAGAGACATCCCACGGCTCGACTTCGCAACGCTCACTCTCAGGAAGTGTCGTAAGTTCCTCCGTCTTAACGGGGTCCAAATCAGCAAAGAAGGTATGACACAACTCGTCTTTGCAGCTCTCACTCTCAGGAAGTGTCATGGATCCCTCCGTGTTAACGGGGTTCGGACCAGCAAGGAAGGGATCACACGCCCCGCCTCCACTAGTCTTGTCCTCGAAGGATGTCCTCGCTCTCCTCGTCTGCATGGCTGCGTCCTTGAGCACACAGTCTGCCTTGCTAGCTGCCAGCGACCTGGTCTCTACGGATTTCTGGACTATCTCTGGTACTTCTCCCTCACGTTGCTGTGCCCCCGAGGACTCCAGTCTCACAGGCGACATC
>JAYMFT010056070.1:0-15081 GCA_038088735.1 Panulirus argus | reverse complement strand
ATATATATATATATATACAAATACATATATATATATATATATATATATATATATATATATATGAATCATAAATGCTTCTGGCCTGAATGTGTACATTAGAATTGCGAGGGGAAAAAATGAACTGACAAAAAACAGTAATGGATCATGAAACACGATCCTCTTTTGTTCTGACATCAGTCAAAAGGAAAACATTTCTGCCTATGGCCGCAGAAAATGCTTTAAAAAAAATAGAATATCTACAAGTATTGTAACCAGTTGTAGTTAGGGTAGGATTCCCTAGGTGGATGGAATGTTACCAAACTGGGAGGAGACTACTGTAAGAACTTCTTTAATGTGAATGTGGAGTCGCTTAGGGCTCACAACCACAGACCATAAACAACGTGACAAAACTTGAATCGTACACTTAAACGATCGTGAAAGATGTCCGCCTGAATCACGAAGCATTGGACAATACAGCAGCTGGCAACGAAACCTGAAAAAAATGGGCAACAGAGGTCAGACGAATTACTGAATTGCACCCCACTCAAGTGTAATGTAATGATGACTAAAACATATAAAGATAGATTGGACTTTGACATACGTGTAGAAGGTTAACAGAGAGGGAGCAACACGTGTGTCACTTCTTCACGTGGTACGCAAATCGTAAACCTAAATAATCAAGCACACTCTTTCGTCCCCATCCACCACATTTTCGCCTACACACTTCACTCACCAGTCCACCTACGCCCTACTATGCTGCTCTCATGACCACCAGACCCTACAGGGCCAATATCCAGGCCTCTTGAATAGTCCGTCTGCTGTCCCTCTTTCCACAACGTGTGATGATGGTACTGTACACTTCTCTGGCAGCCCGTAAGCACGCAAATACCACGGTACGGAGCTAGGGTGTATGATGACCTGACCTTTGACCTGACCCTTAAGGATTAGGGGGGCGGGGGTGGGAAATCTAAGAGTCATACTTCGGGTTCACGTATGTACCGTCGTCCGTACTCGAAGTGCTGTAATGTCGTCTTCAAGGATCGTACCGTCGTGCTGAAGGGTCATACCGCTGTGCTCGTGTCGTACCGTCGTGGTCGAAGACCGTACCGTCGAGTCCGAGCGTTGTACCGTCATGTTCGAGGACCGTACCGTCGTGCTCAGTGGGTTTAGTTCACTCACACTAACACAGCCACCTCCCCGTATCCTTTCGTCTCTTCGTAAATCCGCAGTTTTCTTAACTTTGCTTTCCAGTTCACATCTCTTCTCCCAGACCACCTGGAATGATAAACGGACCTATATATCAGTGTCCATGCTGCCTCCTATGACCTCCATTCGACTCTCTCAGGGTTCTCACTTCATCAATATTCTTCCTTACGAGAGACGTATTTATCATACTCGTGTCCACTTCGACTTCTCTGTGCCCATATCACAAGTACTTCAGGATGGATATAATCCTTGTTTTGAAGGTGTATATTTTTACAGCACTCATGCCCTCTGGTGCATGGTGTAGTGGTTAGCGTTACCGACCATGAGTCAGCACGGGTTCCAATCCTTGGGGAAGCAAGTCTGCTTACACCCAACCCAGGTGCTCCCTTGAGGGCTCGTCCATAGACAAGTACCTGGCATCGGCTGGGGTGTGTGTGTGTGTGTGTGTGAGCATACATACCCAGGAGTAAAGACATGGTACATATATACAAGGTTAAGAGACGGGGCACCACGAGTGTAAAACTCTCTCTCCCCGCAACACACAATGTCAATTTCATTTGAGACCCAGTAACTCGTGCTACCTCACAACCTCCTCTCCCTCCCCAGCTCTCGTCTCCTACCGATCTTCTCCGTCTTTCCTTATACGGCTAAGTTCCTTTACGCAGCATACAGACATGTACAATATATATACTTATCCTGTTTAGTGCTTACTTTTTAAAACATATTTACGGAAACTTGCATCTTTGCTTGACAGTGACATTATTTTGTGCCGGACGAATATTTATTCATAATCCATAATCTTTATTTCATAAAAAAAAAAGATTTATCTGAAATGCACATATGAAATGAAAGAATGAAGTAAATTACACACAGAAATCAAAGAATGAAGGAAGTACATGTCATATATATAAAATCAATGAATGAAGTAAATTCCACATACGAGATAGAAAAATGAAAGAAGCAAACTGTACGTACAAAATGGAAAAATGAAAGAAGGAAATCGCACATATAGAATTAAAAAGGAAGCCAAATTTCACGTATACACTTAAAAGAAGAAAACCCACATAGGAACTAAACTGTACACAGAAAACAATAACAGACTGAGGAATCGAACTGCACGCATAAATAAACCCCCTTTTTACCTGTAAAAGAATATAATCCCTTTAACATTTATATTTAATTACAAACTTTATGGTTACGACCAACAAGGCTTTCATTCAATTACATGATACGAATATTGGTGGGAAAAAAAAATCAAGAAAAAAGCGACAGTGACTCTTGATTACAGTAGTGTGAAACAGAGATGTATTTGGCCAATATCTTTCAATGGATGTCTTAGTCTGAATCGCAATACAGAAGCACATCATCTCCACAGCTGAAGAAGCACTTCCGATTTGGCTTAGTGTCTCCCAAAACGCACTGGGGGATCATTCCTCGTTTTCTACGAAGATGTACTCATATTAAGACGGTGGACTTGACCAGCTGATCTGGTTCCGAATAAGGTATCAGTGTCTGTGGTTTGTATTTCTAGTCCTGGACTCGTCCGAAGCAAAAGCGAAACCGATTCGAAGCAGTCTTCATAACTACAGCTTCAGAGGAAGGCTCTTGGGTGATTCAAGCGAGATTTGGAACCGAGGCAGATTCAACACGTTTCCATAAAGTGAAGCCTCTGGAAACCCTGGGTCTCGTTTGTGATACAGCTCGAAACCCCGGATCTCACTTGTGGAGCGCCTTAAAACTCTGTCTGGCTAGTGAAGCCTTTCGAAATCCTGGAGTCGAGCTTCTGAGGCATATCGAAACCTTGAGTCTCGCTTGTGACCCGTCTCGAAACCCGAGGTCTCCTCCTCACTCATGTATCTGAACTCGTTCCCTTAACACAGGATGGACGTCTGAGGGGAGATCGATCAGTCCTCCGAATTTAGATAATGACGATGCCATCTGCTGGCAATGGGGGAAGGGCTGAGGAGGTAATGACGATCGCTAACATGGTAAAAAAAGGTTTGCAAGATATTGTGTTACTGGCAGCTCAACATGGCGGAATGCAAGGGAGCAAATCCGACTGTCTGTCTTCTTGTCTTTTTATCTGTCTATGTCTGTGTCTGTCTGTCTATGAGCTCATCTCCTCGTCCGACAGACGTATTTCTTTTATGGGTCTTTGTTGACGAGAGCAGTGCATCGAGCCAACGCTACACTGGCTTTCAAGTTCCCCTCCATGGCTCAAGTTGCCTTCTTTTCTTTCCTCCTCACCCACAACTAGTTTGATGTCTCTCTCTCTCTCTCTCTCTCTCTCTTCTCTCTCTCTCACCTTACATATGAGACCTGACAACACGTCAATCACAACGACTACTTTTAACTCCCAAATTTCCTGCAGTGGGCGCTACGCGCTAGCTCTGCCTAATGTAGTAGATACTTACTCAAAACTTTCAGGGCAGCAATTGGCCAAATAACTTTAAAAATCCATTAGCCGTGGGTCCAGTAAAGGTAGTAAAGAAACGAATAAAACATAGGTACGGAAGGGACGACATTAAATAGAAAATGGATAAGAAATGGAACAGAAGAGAAAACGGAGAAGCTCCTCCAATGGGAACGGGTTTTCATGGTGCCATAAAGACCTTGTAAGGTCACTTATAATTGCGATGGCGATGACCATGATGGTAATGGTGGTGTTGGAGATGGTACGGGTGATGGTGACGATGGTGGAAGTGGTGTTGGTGATGTATAGAGGTGATGGTGGCGGCGATGGCGGTGGTGGTGGTGATGGCAGAGGGGATGGTGAGGATGATGGTGGTGGTGATGGTGGTTAGGCTGATGGCGGTGATGGTAAGGGTGGTGGTGGTGATGGTGATAACGGTACAACTGAAGACGGTTGTCGCTGGTGGTGGAGGTGTTTGTGGTGTAAAGCGATGGTGGTGATGGTCAGGAAATTGGTTGGTGGTGAGGGGAGAGGGGAGGGAGCAATAACAGACCCTAAAACAGACCCCCAACAGACCACACAACAGGCATGAGCCTCTTCCTTGTTCTCGTCTTCGACCTGACGGAAGATAACCTTACCCATAATTATTGTGAACACTTCTACAGTGGTTTCTCCAACTTCTTCCTCCAACAGAGTGTTCTCTCCAACCTTCCCCTCCCACACAACGCTCTCCTTTACCAACCACTGAGCGCATCCTCTCCCATCCCCTTACCTTTCCATCCTCGTCCCACTCAGGCTCATCCCCCATCCCATCCTACTTCTTGTCAGATAAACTTCACTACACAACATATGGGATGGCCATCAGACCCTTTTCGCTATTACGAATTTTTCGAAGGATTTCGTTCATTTCTGTTTCCCGTTTTCTTTTTTTTTTCGGGTGGGGGGGAGGGGGGGGTTTGACCAATCTTGCATTCTTCAATGCAAAAAAAAAAAAAAGGATTTTCGTTAGCTAGCCCATTCGTTGTTAATGGTATTTTTCTGCTACCGGAATATCCACTCTATACATTCGCCTCTCAGTACCTTCACAAAAAACTCCGCCTACTGACTCTACAGAAAGAGTAACTCATGCAAATATTTTTGTATAGCTGACAAGATTCTTTGTTTTTTTTTTGCTTACTCGCCTAAGGGAAGAGCTTGCGAGTCGATGTGCAGCTTTCGTGGGACTCGAGCGTGAGCGGGCTCTCCTGCGTTACGTGGTGCACGGTGCTTGGGCGCAAGAGCAGACGGCTGCAGTAGCGGCTAGGGGAAAGACACCTTTTAGCTTATTTGCTGTCGTGATAACATCTTCTATGCTAAAGATAACGTGCAGTGTTAGCCTACTAGATAGCGAGGTGGCGATGACGCCACGGTCGTCCAATCGTCATGAGGAAACGAACGTCTGTAGATCCCGTTGGTTCTCGTGTAATCCCGGGTCAAGTTCCTCCTCATGAGCTGATGATCTTGGCGTATCTTGCGAGAGATGACTGGCTCTTTATTGTGTCCTCACTGTTGACACACTGTACTCACCGGTGGTAGGATGGAGAACCCGTCCATCAGCTTTACTGGAAAGGGACGTTTCCTTCATCCCGTCTTCTCTGTAGCTGGTGGTGCGTCCGTTGCTCACCAGCAACTCAGGAAGCCGCGGGAAAAGCTTCAGGAGTGGATGGGATTGCAGGCCTGTTCCTTAAGACACGGTGGTTACAGTGTAGTTGATTAGTCTGTCATGTTATCTAACTTACTCAATGCGAGGTGCCTGAGAAATGGCCGAGTGCATATATACAGTGCCCTTGTATAAGAGCAGTTGGACAAGAATGAATGTTCGAATTACAGGGGTATCAGGTAAAAAAAAGTCCATTGCCTACACCTGTTAAGGTAAATGATACAAAGGAGAGTCATAACTAAGGTGGTGGTGTCGTGCACAGGGCAGCCAATAGGGAAGGTCGAGGGTGTGTGCACCAGGCGTTTGAAAAATGTGTGTGGGAAGTACTTCGACAAAGAGACCGACTTGCATACGTATTCATGGGGCTGGCAAAAGCGTATAATGGGATGACAGAGATGCATTATGTACAGTGCTACATGACGTCCTTAGACATTTCAGTTCCAGAATGTTCAGCTTTCCATTTTCTTCCTGGAATGAATATAGAATAAATGGGAAGAAGGTGGATGTGCTGGAACTGAAATGCTTAAGGACGATACGTGGCGTGAGTCAGGCGGCTCGTGTAGGAAATATCATTGCCAGAGACACGCATGGTAGAGAACTCAGCCTCAGTGAGAGGGGCAACTACGGTATTTTCAAATAACTGAGACACTAAGAGGATGCGTGATTAGTGACTGACAAAGAGAAATTGTGTGCCAGAACTGGGTGGATCAGGAGAGAAAGGTAGGAAAAGATATAAAGATGGAGACAGAGGGGCTTTGGGGTACCGGGGGTCTAAACATTTAGGGGGGCGAACGCCGCGAATTGCATAAAATGAGTTGAATCACTGCAGTATATGGGGGAAGACGAGCGGTCCCTTGGCTAAACGCAAGGCACACCGAGTGAGGTAAGCAAATTTGTGTAGTAGTCTTCAGGACTCGCTTGTGGATGACATTTTCTGTTTTCGTAATTGTAGTATTAAAGGTCGAGAATGGATATGTGCAAACGAAGCCATTGTTCCTGACGCCACCTTGCTGAGTTTGGGAAGGCAGTAAGGTATAAGTAATAATAATAATAATACAAGATTATAAGTCTAATAGGCAGGCGACTTAGTCCCTTTATTTGGCTTGAGGGAGAGGCCATTAGTGTGTTGTCAAACAAGGGGTGCAGCTCGCCTTTTGTTTGGTCTGTCAACATCCTCCTTAACGACCAAACAACATTCTCAAGGTTGACCTACTAAACTAAACACTGGTACAATAAGGAAGTCTTCATCTTACAGCGAATGATATTGAATGAAGTTTATATCGAACCTTTTTCTTCATTGGGTGAGAAAGAAATCATAAATATAATACAGCATATTTCTTTCACTCCGCATCCGTCTTTTAAGTATGTCATTTCTGTCACCCATTTCCTCTTCGTGATTCCATTCATCCCGCTACTCACACTTGTTGACATAGGGTCCTGAAGCCGATTCTCACCTCACTACCACCATCACTTTGATCCAGCCTTCTATATGTAGGGACATGATCCCATCCCTTTAGTATACCTTGATCCTCGTGTCTTCAATGGGGGAACGTTCTTTCCCAAACTCATCTCCCTTCCTCGTAATTACCCATGCCTGTAATTATAATCACCATACCTGTAGTCATCTAGACACAGGATATTTGCGTGCCTATCACCTGTGGAGTGGTATACCCTCCTCCTATGCCTTCAAGTTAAACTATGCTAGAGTAGACAGCATGATTCCTCCCCATTACTATGTATGTCACTGTGACTATACGAGTTCCCCCTCGCAACTCTGCAATTGCGTGAGATAAATGAATAAAAATCAGAGGCAAATATGCCATCACATATATGCTGGCAAGTTCTTTACTATGTAAAGCTAAATGTGTTTGCGCGGGAGAACGCGATATGACAATGGTACCCAACTCTTTTCTTCCCTTTCATCGACAACCATTGATTTCGCAAATCAAAACTCAAAAGACCATCGAGAAAAAAATATATTCAAGATAACAGACAGGCAGTCATGAAAACTGTCAACCAATATAAAGCCCCGGTAGAATTATCATGCACTGATAACCGAGACAGTATCAATTAGGGAATGCCAGTCAAGCAGTCACTTACACTCGGAGCCCCATTCAGTTAAAAAGAAACTCGACACATTGTATAAAATGTTTACTTCCAGTAAGGCAGTCGAATTCAAGTTGAAAATTATCGAAAATTAACTAAAATCTGGAAAGACAAGAGGCCGAGGATGTGTTCCAGGCTTCGAGGAGAAGAAATGGGAACAGAAAGAGCATTCTTGTGCAATTCGAACGTGCCCTGTGTTCGAAGCAGAGTCCGAGACACCACGAAGCTTCAGAGCATCGTTGGAGATGTCTCGTAACTAAAGACTCTGCAGGGGAAATAGGAAGAGGGGAATGACGACAAATAGATGAGAATTCTACATTTTCATTGAAGGAGAAGAGAAAAATAGGTGACGGTGACGGTTAATCTACAGAGAATCAATCAATCGATCGAAAAGATTGTGAGGAAGTCGGTTGACAGAAGGGGTGAGAGTTGATGGCACAGTACATTGTGAACGGCAGGGTACTTTGTGTGTTCCCTAAGACATCAAACTGTACCATATTGTTGTACGGTACAGCTACAGATAATCTCTTGAACAAGATGGTACGGCCCTTGAACGCCGATAGGACCCTTAAGTGCGACGGTACAGCTCTAAAACACGACGGTACGACCCTCGAGTACGATGGTACGAGCCTTCCAGGACGGTTACGACCCTTGGGCATGACGGTCTTGAATTTGACCCGACCTTTCCCAGTTGGGTCGAAGGCTTGGCCGTCAATACGATGGTAGCGTCGTTCTCAAGGCATCAGAACAAGAGAATGTCGAAAGCCACGGGTCAGTGAGTGGTCAACTGCCTGCCTCACGTGAAGCTCTCCTTAGAACTCGGTACGAAGAAGGCGAGATCTAGTTCTGTGAACTATGATGCAGCAGCACTAAGATACAGCAGCAATACGAGACACAACAGCATTATAAGATACAGCCGCATTGTAAGACACAGCAGCACTGTAAGATACAGCAGCACAGCAAGACACAGTAGCACTAAGATACAGCAGCACTGTAAGATACATCAGCATCATAAGATAATGCCCTTCCCTCCAGCTGATTCAATCTTACTTTCTCCTACTTTCAGTTGTACTTCCTTTTCATGCTTTTCAAGCTTTATATCCACTTGATTGATCGGGATGGAAATGTACTTCCCGCTGTTGCACCTGAGCACCGCCGGGGTATTGTCGAGCCTTCTACTTCATTGTCCTGTCTCCATCTACATAACTGAGTCGAGGGGGAGATGGTAGGTCGGGAGAGGCCTTCTACTTTAATGCCCTGTCTTTATCTGCATAAATGTACAAGAGGGAGTTGGTGGGTGGAGAGGAACCTTCTGCTGTCTGTTTGTTCTCGTCTCTCCCCGAGTATGAAATTTACACACAATCATCTCTTTATATCAGCGTGAGGAGGGAATTTTACACTAACGGGACCGCCAGCGCCTTGAACTTCCTCCACTATCATACCACTTTCGAAACTTCTGTAAGCTGTCCACGTTCAAAATGACATCTCTCATTTTCCACTTCTGTTCATCCGCTACTCTTACAATAAATGCGCTTCTTTACGTATCTTTTAATTTTTTTTTTCTTGTTCTCACGTTATGTCCTCTTGTTCTTCTACCTATCCATCTTCCGATGATTTTTTCACAGTTATCAAATTGGATTCAAAAACTTAAGAGTTATGATCAAATCACTTCTTACTCATCTCTTTCTTCCATGGTGGACTAGTCTATGACCCATCCTAACCTTTTTCGTCGCAACTCGTCTCTCTTCCCTCTGCACCCATCCGTATCACAAAGCGCAAAATTCTAACAGCCTCGGAAATTCTTAACCTTCAGATCTTTCGTAACTGAATTATCTCGTGTGGATTCCGACAAGAACTTGAACCTAATCATCTCTCTTTAACTCCTTGGGTTCCTGATCCCAATCTGAAGACTGGGTTAAGGAAATTTCCGACCCACAATAGCGCTGGATCGACCCGCTGGGTAAATTTCCCTCTATTCTGGGGTCATTTGGAGTAATGGAATAGATTCACCACCCACAGAGGGGCGGTCCTCCTGAAGTACTCAAGTCCCATAGTGGTAACAGAGAATTCTTAGATCTCGGCTCCACCCACGGAGCGTATTACAGACCAACCTAGCCATCTTTACTGTTGGTTGAGAGTCGACAGATTGCGGCCGATCAAAACTGCTGGAGGACGAGTGAAGAAAAGGAATTTGGCGATTTTTTTATTTTCTTGTCTAAGGCCTCTGGTATGGGTACTCCTGTGGCGACTTAAAAGATTGGCATTCCTAATAGCGTTTTTAGGAGCTGGGATTTCAAGGTAAAGTCTTCTCGGCCTAGGATATCGAGTGGTGTGTTTGAGATAACGTTTTCGTATAGTTCCTTTAGGTTACTTTTTTCTTGCAGTGTCCTTTGGGGCTAAGTTATCATGAGGCGTCTACTTGAGGGATTATCCTGCGGACCACAAACTGCTCCCGAACGTTCTATAGCCATAATTCTTACGAAATATCGTTTACGAAAATAAAAGTGATGTACTTTTTTAGGGTAACTAATCCCGCGCAGGATGTGTTAAAGTATAATATTTGTATATTTAGTACCTATGTTTTTAGATGAGAATATTCGTTTCGCTTTTTTTCTTTTGTGGGCAGATGATTTTTGTGTGTGGAGTTATCCCACCTCCCCCATGTGCTATGGCGTGGGCAAGACGTTAGAAGCATCAGACGAACTCCAGTGTATGTAGTCATACAGACCCACCACCCCTTCCCCAAGGAAGCAGTTTTGAGAAAGCCTTTTCAAACAGCATGTACGAATATATATTCCTGTGTAAAGCGTCTGGTGAATACGATTTATATCAATCGTGTTTGGGCTGAAGGATTTTCAGGCGAGCTCTTTAGGAGAAAATAATTTCATGACGTCCACTTTGGAGAGGCGCGGAGAAGCAGAGCGTGTGACCTTTAGTAAATAAGGGGATTCAAGTAGAGGGTCTGTCTCTCGGTTGTAAGGTCGAGTGATCGTAAGACTTGCTCGATACACGAGACGGGAGGCGGCCGTAGTGTTCCCTCGCCCTTCTTTCATTGATCCACGTCAGAGGAGAAAGGTTTGGGAAAATCCCTAGACTCGTTATCTTCTCTCCTCTCCTCCTTATCTTAGATGTACGGCCAACTACAGCCGTCCATATCTCACGCTATCGAACGAAGCCTTATCTTTCTATAGCATATTGAACCGCTTCTCGCAATATGTGAATATATTCAGTCTTCAGTTTCTCGTCATTTTCTAAAACCGTTTTTGATCTTCGTTTATTGGTAACGTACATATGTTAAAGTCTGTGTCCAAGGATGGCATAGACATTGTGAATATTTTATAGTGACTATTTCAATTGAAGTGTTTTTTTTTTTATTTTACTCTTGACAGAATCGTAAACATCAGTGTACAGAGATTGAAGGGAAGGAAAAAAAAAAAGGAGAAAGAGAGAATAAAAGAAAGAAACGGAGCAGATTCCAAACACTTTTATAGCGCTACAGCTGTTGTAAACAACATATGAATACGTCTTACGGAGTGACGGAAAAATGCCCTTCCTTGGATCATCCCTCGACTACTGATATAGCCTGGCCTTTTTACTCAAAAGGCCAGGCCATCAGTACCCAAGGCTTATACCATCATGCTCAAGGGGCTGTACCACTATACTCAAGGGCAGTACCATTGTGCTCAAGGGCTGTACCGTCAAGCTCAAGGATCGTACCATCATGCTCAATGATTATACCACATTGCTTAAGAGATGTACCATCGTGCTCAAGGGATGTACCATGGTACTAAAGGAATTGTACCATCGTGCTTAAAAGGCTGTCCCACTGTACTCGAGGGTTATACTATTAAGCTCAATGGGTACAGGAACCTTCCAAACGTTATGCACTACATGCAATAATACCTTCATATATACCTAACTTTACATCAAAGGCTAGATTAATAACATGCAACTTAAAATGTATCGGAAATTGGGCAACATGAGATTAATGCGCTTACCATGTTTGTGTTTACGTTACAAAGAATGTGTTTTTTTTCTTTTCCCGTTGGAGGCTCCAGTCACAAACAAAAGTCCACGTCAAGGCCAGGCCTTAATTGAAATATGGAGAAGATTATGAAGCGGAAAAAGAGAGAGCCAAGGGAAAGTATTTCTGTATGAATTTGTAGGAAGTGAAAAGTCTGTCTTTTAACATGTGCCAGGTCACAGTTACCGGGAAAGACATGAGGTTGGGAGTTTCAAAGCTTCGACGTGGAGGAAAAAAACACGGTTATCAACATCCCCCCTCCCCCCATCTCTTGAGTTGCCAACGGCCGCACAGTAATCATGTGACGCAGTAGCTTGCCGAGTGTTGCGTAGTCTAGCTAGCGGTGGGGGCATACAAGCAGCCAGCTCTTAGGAGCAAAAACTAAAGTAATACAAAAAGAAGAGGGAAAGTTGACCAACATTGCAGGGTTAACTTTGGAAGTTAGTCTGGGAGAGTTGAGTTTATTAGTCGGTCCGCTTTTGACTGCACTCCGTCAAGTAAGGAAGCAGAGCTAGAACCACCCCAAATGTTTGAGCAGTACTCCACATAAGGACGAATCAATCCTGTGTATAAACAGAGCAACTGTTCAGAAGAAAAGAAGTTTCAACATCTAAACAGGACACCCAGTTTCTTAGAGGCAGACTTAGCTATTCCCATATTGTGGGGTTTCCAAGAAAGACTGGATGTTACAATAATACCAAGTATGTTCATTGAGTCAAGAGGTGGAATTACAGAACCGTCAAAGGAGAGACAAGAATTGTTAGGAGTTTTCGATAGAGAGATAGGAAGAAATTGGGTCTTGGAGGCATTAAACTAACTAGATTTCGTCTACCCCACTGAGATATCCTGTCCAAGTCTGAGTTTATTGTGGAAGCTGTGTCAAGGCGAAATGCAGATCGACTGAGAGAAGAGGGAGCAGAATTGAAGGATGTGGATGAATGCAGTGTTGGTTCGTCAGCGTATGAGTGCATTGGATTATTTGTGGACGAGAGAAACTCGTTGAAGAAAAGGAGAAAAAGTGTAGGGGGCACGAAAGACCCTTGAAGGACACCGTTGTTGTTGGAGAAAAGGGGGGAAGCTGATCCACCAACAGCTACAGAGATAGATCGGCCGGAGAGGAAGCTAGATATCAAGGAGCAAAGTGAGGGAGGAGAGCCAAAAGAAGGGAGCTTAGAGATGAGACCCCGATGCCATACCCTGTCAAAAGCCTTACATGTGCCAAGGGAAACTACATATGCCTCCTCAAAATCCTTCAGGGATGATGACTTGACATTAGTAAGATAGGAAAGAATATCACCAGTGGATCTCGCCTTACGATGGCCATACTGATGATCAGAGAGAAGATCGATTTTCGAGGTATTTGATGATATGGGAGTTGAGGATAGATTCAAAGACTTTGGAAATGATAGATTTCAAAGCAATAGGACGATAGTTTGAGGGGTCAGAACGGTCACCCTTCTTAGGGATGGGATGTATCAAAGCATGTTTCCATGGAGAAGGAAAAGTTTTGGTTTTCAAACAGAAACGGAATAGACGAGCAAGCACAGGTGCAAGTTCAGAGGCACATTCTTTCAGTGCACAGGGATGGATGCCATCAGGACCATAAGCCTTGCTTGTGTCCAGAGAAAGAAGCGCTTTTCGGAGAGTCCGAAAAGAGATTACAGGAAGAGTCATAGGATTAGTAAGAGTAGCATCAGGGGGTGAGTGACTGTTAGAGTCATCCAAGGTGGAGTTAGAGGAGAAACGGGAAGCAAAGAGAGTTGATTTGTGAACGGGAGAGAGGTGGTCTATTTTAAACGATTTTTCGACGTTAATTTCGCTTCCTTAGACCGATCCGAAGCCAAACACCTAACGTTATATAACCGGATTATTTTTTTTTTCACCCAACTTAACCTCCTTTAGCGATATTGCATAAAGCCCCTCCGTCGTCTGCCTTGCCTCCGCGGCTTGTCTAGTTATCCTGGTGGGGTGGCTGCCTATGGAAATTATTGAAGATAATAGCAGGGGTGTGGGAGATGAGATCAAGGCCAGCCTGAAACTTGCTCACTCAAGTCGGCCATACACAAAACACTACTAATTATGTATAATCAAAGAGATCGACGGCTCCTTCTGCTTTTATTCAGAGTGTGTCCAGCGATTTGAATTTTTCATTCTTTATAGAATTATATAAATCTCATGTTATATAACTTAAGACCGGGTGAGATTTTCTTTTTTCCTTACCCATAAAGTTCACCTGTGAATATCTTGCATAGACGTTGTATAAACGCATGCGTAGAACCTCTAGAAATTGGTTTAAGCTCCTGTTTATTGCTCTACTTTAAGAATTGTTAACGGCGCAATACTGAATACCGTTGGTTACGTAACAGAATCATCCGAAAGTTGGCAGGATCTTCGAGGCTTCCAGTCAGTTGGTCCCGATGCCTCGTTTAAACAAAAGTTTCCAAGTTATTTACGCATATCTTTTTCGCGTTTCTTCACACAGTTCAGCAAATGATTATAAAGTATGATTCAAGAGGTCATTCATAGAATTCGGAAAGGAAAGCTAAAGTATGTAGAGGGTTGGTAACAATCAGGTTTTCTTCGTCAGTTGTCCGGCCATGTTCTTGACATTATGTAGATTTTTTTATCCACTTTATGCTTTAGCAGTCACTGGCTTATCTTGTCCTTTGAGCTCCCGAAGGTCCACTGCCATCGACTCACCTTTACTGCCACACTGACTCCCACTATTACTGCTACTCACTTCTGGCTTCCTAAGGCTCTGCTAGTCTTAGCCAATCTAAATCCTGCTTGAATAAAATTTCGGCCTAAAAGTCAGAAACTGTTGGCTTTAGAATCGCTATCTGGTCTAATTTTCAATCTTGGGGTCTACGTAAATGATCGAAAAGGCAAATGATCCCGTGACCTTTACCTTTTTTCTTTCCTCAGGCGTCTTGTTGAATGACATTCTTGTATTTAAGAACTGTCGTTGTGATCGTAACACCGTAAGTCTTGAGAGACGTTAATGCTTCTTTTCTGTATGAAAGTTAACTCCGGAGGAAACGGATCTGCAAACGGTCACATTGAGCCTTACAGTGTTAGATCTAAAGGAGGTTCTGAAATTTTGACCTCCAGTGAGTACAGGAAGCCAGTCATCACCCGGGTCACTTTCGCTACCACCACACCTTGATAGCACCTCCACCAACACCTTGATACTACTTCCACCAACACCATGATGCCACTGCTACCATCGCTTACCACTCCCCGTACCATCAGTCACTGCGGCTACCACTCCCTCTGTGACTACATCACAGAGGGAAACCAGCTTGAGTCCCACAGACGCGCATTACCAATGACACATACGCTGCTCTTCATTGACCGGTTTTCATTATCTTGTAAAATGCATTATTTACATTCATCATTCATTTGCTTTTTCGGCTCTGTCTTTTGTTTTCCTCACGAGCTTCAGGTAGATGTGCTAAAGAGTTTTATAACATTAACATCTGGTTGATTTCAGTACTGAGTCACCATGAGGACGATGGCAGTCAACCTAGAGGAACATGACATTGTGAAGCTGCTAGCTTTTTCAGAAAGAAAAACTCGATCTGGATATCAATATCTAATATATATATATATATATATATATATATATATATATATATATATATATATATATAT
>JAYMFT010056059.1:2500-15081 GCA_038088735.1 Panulirus argus | reverse complement strand
AAAAAAAAATATATATATATATATATATATATATATATATATATATATATATATATATATATTCCTTACAAATGAAATATACTGCACATTTAGGAGGATTTGGGAAGCAGTGCAATTAGCTATGCACAGTGGAAGAAAAATAGAATCATATTCAGGAAGTTCAGCTTCGATTCACACGGGGGGTGAAAACACATGGAGATTAAGCACTTTAAAATGCATACAACATATATCATTTTCTCGCTAACGTAACACGTTCTTCACCGGGATTAGGCGAACAGGTATGTTACCAAAGCTGAATCTTGTTTTCACTGTGCGTGGCCTTGATAGCTTTAACATTATTTGGAGGTGAATCTTGTTTTCATGGTATCTACAACATTATCTGTAGAACTCCAACTGGAAGAAAAAATCGACTAAAGAGTTCTCGGCGTGGAATACATGATTAAAGAGGAAACTGCCTCAGGATAAGAGGGCAGACCCCAGACTAGGAAAGTATATGGGGAGGGAATATATGATAAAGAATAATTAATGACACAGAGCAGTTGAGAGAAATCCATGTTTTGAGAAATGGCCTGTCGCAAGGGATTTTGCTTAATCTACGATGAAATGCCGCCAGTAGGAGGTAATGGAACTAAGGAGACAAAACTGGAAAAACTTCGTACACAGTACAAAAGCCAGGCAGCGTTCAGAAAGTACAAGATAACGACGAATGGTTACATTACTCCAAGAACAGAGGCAATGATAAGTGAGAAGGAAATATTACTGATATAGAGGATCACCCTGAAATTAATTTCAAAGGGGCAAATTCCGGTAAATGTCCAAATAATCAGATTATACAACTGGGAAGGAAAAGTAATTGACGCAGATGAGGATGCATGGGAAGAGTTCAATACAAAGTTTCGGGAGGTCTTTACCGTCAAAGACTTGGTATCTCCAAAGCTACCGGACTCGGAGGTGGAGGTGCCCTTTATACTTTATCCCTCGAATCACCTCACTTCTCTTTCCCCCTCAATCCTTCTTCTAACGTTATATGGGACATAAAAGAATTTTCCGATTTAGAGAAAAAAGGGGCAATAAAGTCACGCTTTACGTTCTGGGTCACTACCCGCACAAGGGCTAACATTAGCAAGCTGAGATGAGCCATGGGATTTCACCGCCAACTAAGATTATCTTCCTCGTCCCTTCATGCTTTTCTAAACCTATTTCTCTAATCCACCTGCAAATGGCGGTTATTTTCTCTTATTCCTCACATAAAAAGAATATCATCCAAAAACTCAGTGCTTAAAGTTACACGCTCTGAGGAACTATGCAGCTCATTCAGTTACCTACTGAGGCTCATACTGTTTACAGGTTGATAATATAACCAGCATGACAAGTGATAGGAAGTTATGAGGAAGGGACAGATTATTCCGCTAGGAGTCTCCAGACAGTACACAGTGAAATCAGGAGTGAGATGTCTCATCAATCGTCAGGTTGGTATACAATAGTTTATTATTGTAAAGCTATAGGTCCTTCAACATGGTCCGTCTTCCTGATTGAGACTATCTCATCTAAATTTTCTTACGATCTTTTGAAGACAGAGAGGATAATGTGGTACAAAATCAATGCATAAGATGTGTTTCTTTAGGTCCATAAAATTCCGAAAAATTATGTTAATACTGCGGAAAATGTTATCTAATACTCAAGCCTGAATGGTGGATTCTCTTGCAACAGAGATCATTTGACAGAACGCCGCACGCCTCGCTTTCAGTCTACAACTCATTTCCGCATGATAGTAAATAATCTCTCAGGTATTTTTCCTGAAGATATCTGTTTACTTTTTGACTCTCTTCTGGAAAAATTTTATATCTGATATATCTTCTTGATATCACAAACAACCCCAAAAGGATCCAACAGTCTGTTGCTGTATGAATTCGTTTGTATTTCTCTGTTCTGCCTCGAGCAAAGAAGTAGACACAGACTTGTCAACTGGGTAATTATGAATACTGGGATTAACACTAAGAACACACCAGGATCATCTTCATTCACATTAAATTTGTTATTCTCAGTGCTGAGATCCCCATCGCAACATAGAAGTTACTAAATGGACCTTTTGATCAACAGAAAATAAAATTAAATGTTTCTGCAAGTTCCTCCACTTAGATTCACATTACAGCAGCAAAATCGAAAAGAGGGATAAAAATCATCATAGGACATTTCCCAGGTATGAATGTGGGAAGATAAGCAACATCATGTCTTTCGTAAATCTTACTGAATTTTGGCACATCCCTCAGCGGATCGAAGATGTCATCAACAAAGCTGAAGACAGTGACACAATAATACATGTGGAACCTGCTGGACTCCTCACTGTCGAAAATCTCAGTCTTGATAGACAGCAAGTGAGGTAATGCACAAAACTGCCCCTTGTCTAACTGTTATACCAAGCGAGAAATACTCAGTATGTCCTTGCTAGGACAGGCAATACAACCTTCTTAAGTACAACTTAAAAGTTCCCAGGAACCTGACTTTGAAAAATGCTTTTACATTTTTCAAGTCATGGAGAGATTAAAGGAAATGTTTACGGAATTAAATCACTTGACATTTATCATTTCCAAGATACTTCACGGTGTCGTTGACATTCTGACTTTGTATGCAAACTAAACAAGTTTTAATTTTATCATTGATCTTTGAGGAGGGAAATTATCACAGTGAACAAATAGTAGGTGGAGAGAGGCAGGAGGAACATAGGTAGGGCGTTGTGTGTGTGTGTGTGTGTGTGTGTGTGTGTGTGTGTGTGTGTGTGTGTGTGTGTGTGTGTGCGTGTGTGTGTGTGTGTGATCGCTCTGCTTGGCCCGAAGCGGAGGAGGAGCATATACAGCCATCCATCATAACCATAGTATACTCCCATGTCTGTAGGGTAGGGTACGTGGTTAAGGACAGTGTTAACTCCCCGAGAAGCTTCGACTATTATCATAGGAAGAAGTTCACACGGCAGCAGGCACAGTAACGCCAGGCACGAAATCACCAGCGCGCTGAGGAGGGAGCAGGGCAGACGTGGAGAAGGGACTCCAAAGGCAATCATTCAGCCGCCTCCTTGACAGAGTGGACATCGCCAGTCTGCGCGTCGGGTTACATTCTGGACTGACCTCGGCGACCTAGTTCGTCGGTAATTGGTTTGTGTACTCCAACGTCATTTAATAGCATTTGTCTTATTAACGCAAATTGTTTCATAATACTGAAGGGACCGTGCATTTGTATCAAACCGGCGGACGATGTTACTCAGCTTATACAACTTTTGAGTTAAACTCTTATCTGCCTTTGTCTAAGCTATTTACAGTTGCTTTCCAACATGTACTTCCATTCAGTCATGGACACAACGTTCACCTTTACACACATAACCAGCTGCAATCTTTCAGTTCCCCTGGCAAAGAATTTCGTCAGATATTCAGTCACTTTCAACTTAGCCATAGTTAAAATGTTCAGAATTCCTTTTCCTATAGTCAGAATTGTTAACATATGGAATGATTTACCAATTAGAGCACATGAAAGCAGCACAAGAGATACGTTTAAGAGTAGACTTGATATATACTTCGAGTGGCATCATTTGCGCCTCGTGAGCTACAAGGGAAGTTTATAGCTACATCTCTAAACTATCTGTGTATTCTACTCTTACCACAATAATCTCTGAGTCTCTGATCTCCCCCAACAAAACAGGACCAAAAAGATCTAATGGTCTCTTACTGTTTGTATTCGCCTGTATTCATCTTGGTCCTGAATAAACCCTCGTTCTTATGTACTTAATCTTGGTCTTCCATGCTCACAAAAGAGCTTTATATTTTTCTAACTTTAATACAGCTCAAGCAAGACCACCGTTCCCATTCATACCGACTCACGACATACCTTGTGATTTCTCTTAACATCCTCAACTGAAATATGCCTCTACCTAATCACCCTTCTCGCTTCCTCTATCTCTTCTTTGGCCTGCCTCTCCTCCTAGCACTTCCACATGCAGTACCTTCCTGACCAACCTGTCACCTGCCGTACGTTCAACAGGCCTAACCTTTTCACATCTTTATTCTTCTTTCTACATATCCTCCTGATTTTAACTGTACTATGCCAATGTTTGATTTCTAACCCATATATTTCTACCTATCCTGAAAGAAAACCACTTATGTTTCACATCCATACATCAGGTCAGGGGTAGATACGCCCTCAAGCAATTTTTTTTTTTTTTGCACACAATACAGAACTTTTCAGATTTACCAAAGCTTCAGTGCGCCCCCATTATCCCCCCTTGCACAACTCTACTTTTAACTTTAGCCTTGCCACTACCATCCTCACCAAGTTATACATGCACCATCGAAACAGAGCACCATTCTACACAAATCTATCTCTCATTTACCTAACAATACTATTTCATTCGCAGACATTACATCCGCTAACTTCTGCTATTCCTCAAAGGTTGATTATTATCCGACAGTCATTCCGCCCTGCTCTCATCTCACTCGGTGCCCCCACCCATAACTGCATTAAACAACCATGGAAACATCAAGCAGCCTTGATGCACTCCCGCATTTTCTTCACTGCATTCGCTCATACCGCCACTTACTCTCACACATGCAAGACTTCGCTATAAAAGCTCTTAATGACATTCAGCAGTCTTTCACACGAAACTTATGGAGTCAGATCTTCCTACAAAAGTTTCCCGTTCACTTTATCATATGCCTTTTTTAAATCCATTAATGATGCACTAACTTTTTATCTATACTACTTGAATAATTGTTAAATTCTGACCTAGCCCTTTTCTCATGCGAAAGTCACCTTGCACTTCACCAACAACTGGCTCACTAATCCTTTTGCAAGGCAAGTCACGATCTTGTCATACACTAGTTAGTTATTTCTAGGAGGCTTATTCCTTTGTAGTTCTACATTTACTCCTTTTTTCTCCGTCTTGTTGAACAATATCTACTTTCTTCTTGGTCACAGGGCATCTGAACTCCTGTCGAAGCTTCCTATACACACTTTCTAGATCTACACAACAGGAGTTACATCTCTCTTCATTATCTTTCTCCCCACTTCATCTATACCATTAGCGTCTTCGCCATCTCACTCTCCACTCCAACTACATCTCTAGCTTCTTCACCATCTCGATCCTCACTCCATCTATAACCCTTGCTTTTCAAATTCTTAACAGCATTATTGCTCTTTTTCTCTTTGCAACATTTTCCTCTCCCATTTGTCTTTACATCTCTCTCTTTTTACCTCTGATCCTACTGGACCAAATGACATCATTTACGACATCATTTCGGTTCTTGAAGATAGCTACTCCATCTCCTCCACGCTTTTTCCTTTGTCATTAACATTTTCCCAGACTTGTCTATATTACATATTCATACCTTACATAATTGCTTACTTCTAGTACAGTTTCTTATTCGCCCTTAAATTTCCTCATAATCTGCTTTCCTGTTATTCATATTCATCGTATCCGCAAAAACTTGTCCACCACAAAGAATTTGCCCCCTCCCCCCAACACACAAAAAAGTCACACTTACATGTAAGAACTTTTTCATTTCTCATTTGTCCCTGATCACCATCTGCAGAAGTCTGGGAAAGGAATTGATAGGGTTGCTGAAGTATTCTAGGTCCATGTTTTGAGTCCATAGGGTCTTGATTTGAATGAAGCGAGGCTCTGATGAGATATTGCAGGCAGCAAGCTTGACTTTCATCTATTTCCAGCAGTTCTCGATTGGGTTAAGGTCTTGGGAGTTCCCAGGCCACTCCATCAGTTGAATTTATTTCTCTTATAACCAATTCATCACCTTTCTAACCTTATGACAGAAGGCACTATCCTGCAGAAAGTGATCACACCCATTAACCTCATTAGAAAGGAAGCAGATGAACCTCTAGCACACTAATGAACTGCTCTCCAATCATTATGGAGTTTTTAGGTAATAAGTAAAACCCTTCCCTACCCATTGCACCAATAAAGTAATCTAGACCATCACACCATCTGGGTGTTTCACCCGTCTACACTCCGAGACGAGAGTCATACCGGCTGGCACCCTCCGGCCTCCTGACCGTACCCTGCCTTACTCCGCTTTTGCGCACTCCAGTCCTTGCATTATTTTGTAGCTGCAGGTCGTTTGCGTTTCATTTTCTTCGTAAGCAGGGGTTTGCTAACTGGCAATGTTGAGTGGTTCTTTGACAGACGTTTCCTAATAGTCTTGGATTGCTTCCCTTGAGTTCGGCGGGACTGCTTCAATACTACTCGTCTTAAAAGGTTTTGGTTGTGGGATGACGTTGTTTGGGAGACCACGAGCGCTGGCGAGCAGCCGCCTGATCTAGCATTAAGAGTGCCCGGTGCACCTGAAAATCTCAAGTGTATCCTCATTTTCTTGCTCACAGGCGAGAATTCGGGCTTTCCAATTCTCAGAAAGGTAAGAACCAACAATTATGAACCACAGGTGGACGAAATACTGTGCCTAGAAGCGAAATTCCCAAAATGAAGTGACAGCCAAGAGAAGAAGAAGAAGAAGAAAAAAAAGAAAACAGCCTTCCCTAAAGATAGCCTGAAGCACATTGGGGTGAGTTGCTGGTGCTCGCACCGTTAGAAACACTAGTCTAAGCGACCAGATGCACGATGATTTCACCCTGAGAGCATCATATGCTTGCAGCCGCAATACACCTTGGCCGTGTAACGCCTTTGAAAATATATGGGCGTGGACAATGATTTTTTCGAACACTATGCAATCAACTCAACATCTTTATCCAGAATTCTATAGACTACACCCTATGCCCTTCATTCATGGCTATTCTCCAACAGAGTCAAATTTTCGTTCCAAATTCTTTTTCTCCCAAGCTGTTTTTTTTTTTTTCTAGATCTTCCTTCCACCATGATATACCTCTCTTTCCACAGTGCACTCCTCCATGGCAGCCACGAATAGTCCATTACTGGCGGCTGTACAACGCACACTAGTACAGTATTGGATCCTCGGACCATTTTCTTTAAGTTCTTTAAGAAATTAGATTTTATACTTTTAAGCTACATTTTTCAAAATTTCATCCTTCCAACTATTTTCCAGTCACATTTCTGCTCCTGTACCACCTACAATAACTACACCACCCAACACCACCTTCACCATACCGCATTTTGTGCCTACTACCAATATATTCCTTCTCAGCAGATATCAGTCAGTCATGGTCGTATCTTCTCTGTTGTTACTACGCTTGTTCCATATGCATATATGAACGTTTCTATGCCTAAAGTGTGTATTTACAAAACTCATGCTTCCTGATGCATTCAAATCGACGTATTCTTTCATCACTGTAATTTACGCCTAGGATCCTAAACCCACCATTCACCTCTTCCTCTATTCTCTCCCTTACCCATCTACTGAGGTAACTCAACACACACACACACACACACACAGTTTTTCCCTTGGATTTACATCCCGTGTTGCTCTTTCAAGACCTCTTCAGATAGCTTCCCAGACCTCCTCCTCTCCATCGTTACGTGGCTCATGTACATATATTCTTAGCTTCTCACACTCGAACACTTGAACTTTCCAACGAATAATTTTACGCTGACGTAATTAAAATCAAGCGTCTTTTCAGACCACTCATCTTCCATCAACAATGCCACGCTTTCTCTTTCGGGCCCGAGTTCAAACATTTCATTCCATTGTATTCAAAGGTCGTATTGCCTCTTACCCTTGTTTCGTGCAAACCTGTCTAATTTCCCCTCTCTAAAAAGGTCTACAACATCCATCCTAATACGCTCATTATGTACTTCTTCCACATTCAGTTTACATCAACGGACTTGTATTTATTGAGGAAAGCAGTTGCAGGCACATATACCCTTAGTAGGAATATTCTCATACCTGCAGGTTAACGGAGAATGGAAGGAACCTGCAACTTCCCCAAGATGACTTAGTATTTTGCTACACTTTCTCAAAAGAGGGCAAGGAAGGAATTCCCATGGTAGTGTGAAGGTCTCAACGGGGTAGCAGAAGGAACGCCATTACTACTGCGCCTCGAGACGAGGAGAACGTGCAGTAGACAAAGACCTAAATAAAAGTAATTCAATGGATTTCGGTCGGATAGAAAAGAAAAAAAAGCAGAACAAGCCAGTTGCTACCTAGGCCCATACTGCGCATCCAGTCAGTCATTCAGGTAATAAAGGGCATTACCACTGCATGATCTACCACAGCAGGAAATCATGAGCATTATGATACATGCACATTAAGGCAAAAGCAGTCACATTCTTCTCTCCTTTGTCTGCTTTTCTTATTTCGCTGGTCCAGTTGGTGTAAAGAGGTATGGCTGAATACTTTTGCTGTTTCTATTACTTTCGTTATCATTAAACTAACCCTCTCCAACTTCTACATTAATGATGAAAACAAAAGGAATAAACCGTTAAACTTAGATTCTCCGTGACAGAGAGAGAGAGAGAGAGAGAGAGAGAGAGAACCTGGACAGGTCAAACCTAATCCTTTCAAATCGTCTATGCTAGGAAATATTTCCCCTCAGGAAGACAGCCACGATCACTGTTCCGAGTCCAGACTCCCTCCCCTTTAGTTTGTCTCACGAAATCCAGAAACAAACTATAGTAAATCTAAGCTTTGTTCCTCACATTAACTCAGCAAATATAGCAAAAATATGCGATATTGGCGCGCTGTATTGACAGAACCGTGCTTGAAGAAGAAAATCATTGAGGAATTTGAAAGAAAATGATGAGAGAATATTAGATGTCTACACCAACGTCATTTCAGAAATGATAAGGCTGCTTGGGGCCCGAGGAAGCGAGGAAGTTTTGTTGTACAAAGGATTCGAGCTTACAACGTAATAATCCTAAAGATCAACACAGGATGAAGATTCAGCTTAGAGTCTGTAGTCGACAAAATCTATGAAAACCAACATTCGAGACAATACTGCATATCAATTAGAGGATTACAATTTCGTACACAATTCTCAGCATTGGCTTGCGACGGACTCGTTTATGCCTAACAAATCTGGCTGGTCACTTTTATGATACAATCAACATGTATGATGAAAGCAATGAAGTTGATGTCATCTATTTAGATATTAAGATAGCTCTCGGTAAAGTCTTACATCAAAGATTATTATCAAAAGTCAAGTCACACGACATACATGAGTTTGTACAATACTCAGGTTGTGGCCGTAAACAAAGAGTAATGTCTCATAGTCAAGCCTCAGAATGGTTACACGTAACAAGTTGTGTGCCACAGGGATCAGTTTTAGAGCCGGTTCTCTTTCTCATGTATCAGTGGCACCGATAATGGGCTGCTATGTAATATATCAAAATTCGCAGACCATATTAAGCTGAGAAATAGATCTACAACAGATATAGAACATAAACAACTATTTACTAACACAGAATAACGTATATACTGAGCTAACACGTGAAAAATGAAATTTAATGTCGATATGAAGAAGTTTTTACGGTATGAACTCTGCTGAGCCACAGAAGGTAAATGAGGAAAAAGACTTACGTGCAACAATCTCTTATAACCTAAACCCAAGTAAGCAGTGCACAGTCAATTTTTTTTGTCCACTAATAACTGAAAATAGTGATTTGGTTCGCAACAACGTCGACATAGCAAAGATTTTGAATGAGTTTTTCGTATCAGTTTACAATAGAAAATGCATCCTATGTCTCAAATCCAGTTCCAATGCAGAGGAAGGAAAGCATTTTGCAACATATGGACATAAGGGTTGAAGATATACAATTAGCACCAAATACTAAATGGAATAGAAATAGATACAACAGCAGGCACGGATAAGGTTTAACCAAGGACAGTGAAAGAGGCGAAAAATGAGATCATTAAGTCCTTGATTTCCCTTTTCAATAAGTCACTTGCTACAGGGAAAGTTACTGAGGAATGGAACTTGCTAAATTAACACCCATTTCCAAAAAACGGAAGTAGATCAGTACCTGGAAATTATCGTCCATTCAGCCTCACGTCTGTAGTTGGTAAATTTATGGAAACCATCATTCGGGATAGGACTGTGAACCGTTTAGAGGACCTCCACTTAACATATGACTCTCGGCACGGCAATCGACGAAATCGTTCATATCTAACACATCTGCTTCATTTCTTAAGTGATATATGCAACATGTATGATGACAGCAAAGCAGCTGATGTAATCTAACCAGATTTTCAAAAAGCACGTGGTTGTACTTCGGTGGTTAGGAAATTGGTTACGTGGCTGAAAACATTGAGAAACAAATCCTGTGAGAGCCAACTAAACGGCTTAAATATATTTAGCTTAGAAAAGATAAGGTTAAGAGGTGATCTGAAAAATGCATTCAGAACTTTTAAAAGCTTCAGTGATCTCGATCTAACATAGCATTTGATATTAGCATTTTCCCAAACATATTTTTTGATATACTTTCGCTCTTCACACATACGTCTCCTCTACTCTTATTCATCTCCTTCCAGTATAGCTCATTATTCTCATGTAAGTTCTGATTCATATTTTCTCCGATACCTTCGTCTGTTTTCCTTTAACTGTTTAATACCATACTTTTTAACAACCATTTCCAGTCTCTGTATTCCATACTCTTTGCCCTCTATTCATCACTATGTCTGGCAGAGTCAACTTCACCTACCAAAAATTTTTTTTCTTTTAGCTCCACCTCCGTTTGCAAACCTTCCTACCACCAAGCTGCATCTCTTTTTCCACAACCTATACGTGTCGTACCGCACAAGCCCCTGGCAGCCTCCAGTAATGCAGGCTTAAACTTCCACCTCTTCATCACCCTACGCGTCTTGCTAGTCTGTCTCGGTGGGGCCGGTGGGAGAGGGGGGGAGGGGGGGTTCCCAGCTTTGCAAATGGTCTCCTTAACGAGTGCATGTGGCCTCGGACGGTACCAGTCGGCCTTTAGCTGCTTTCGATAAGAAACTCAGGTTCTTGTAAGTGAATGGAATGTTGTGTGAAAGGAATAAACGATGACTGTAAGATGATGACAGCCGTACACTCTCTGAGAAACGAAAAAAAAAAAAAACTTACACAGGTTCGTATGAAACAAGACAAAGAGGCCGTGGGACATTTGAATGGGATGGAGTGAATGGATGTGACATCAGGCCAACCAGATAATACAGGTGGCTATGCAAGAGGCATAACATCGTTGCAATAGAAAGATATTTCTAGAAAAGTTGTCTGGTTGCAAATGTCAGTACAAAATAGTCGCAAAGTTCGAGCGTGGGAGGTTAAGAATGTCCGCAGTGACTGAGCATGTGCCACAGAGAAGACAAGCTTAAGGATGCCTCATGGGGAGACCCCTGAAGGAACAAAGGACGACGCAGATCTACGTGATGTGTAGCTTGAATGGATGGGATGGAGAAAGAGTGAGAGAAGGAGCAGGTATGTGGTCCCGGTGAAAATAATGACAGTGGTGGAATTCGTGGACTGTGCATCATCAGCAGGTATGAGTATTACTGATCCATTAATCATGAAGGATTTTATTGATACACATTGTAAAGATACAGGAAAGGAAAGGCAGACGAGAGGATTACTGGATTTTCCTTTGGTAAGAAAAAATATGACGATTGTTGTTCATGACATGCTGTCACGAAGAGTGCTGGGAAGGGTGGTTGTCGATCATGTGGTAATTATATGTAGGTTTGTGTTACATTATACAGGGATAGAAATATGAAAAAGAAAATGAGAGAGATAAGACTGGATTAGTTGAGACAAGCAAGGGGGAGACGCACTAAAACCAAAGCAACATAACATACATACAACGTAACGATATCGAGTCGCTTCGCGTGCCGTCCAAGGCCATGCTCTCGGTGTTCGACTAATAATGACAGGATTTCATATAATGTGAATCCCATCACCAGCACGCACGGATATGCCTTCGTTAAGCACGCATCCACAAACGCTGGAAGTAGGAAAGAAGAGCGTATGATAGTCCACAAAAGATCCACTCCAGTTTACTGCTTGAACTCGATCAAAGGAATTCTAAATTGGAGTACTAGAAGTGACCCTTGATCCAACATAGTCGACAAGCGAAATGAAGGATAAAGCGCACATGATTCCACCGACTCCAAATCTGTTTTATCATGAAATCATCCTGTACATTCTTTCGTTTTATGACTCTTAACTTAAAAGGAAAATTACGCCGTTACTGTGTATAAAACGATTTATAAGTAACAATAACAACCTCCTCTCTGTTATCAGTCTCTATGTGTCAAAAAACAATGTACTTTATTCTCCCTATAATCCTTTCAAAGCAAAAATTACAGCACAAATACTGATCTTTGTACCTAACAAAAATGAGCACAGTACATGGCACGTACAGTGTACATCCTCAATTCTACGCCAAGAAAAATGTACGCTGGGTCAAGACCAAGCTCATTCCACCTCTATATAATTTTCTCTGCGTTTGCGATATGCTTCTCATTTTGTGTTTCCACCTCTACAAAGAAAGTTTTTCTTTAAAATTCGTATTCGTTTATCTCAATTCATTCCGAAAACTTTTCTGATGGATCCGAAGCGAACTGTGAACAGATCCCACAAAACACTTATTACACAGATTCTCAATGGACAACCGACAGATAATTAGGAATCCAGACAAA
>JAYMFT010056048.1:0-15081 GCA_038088735.1 Panulirus argus | reverse complement strand
ACACACACACACACACACACACACACACACACTCTCTCTCTCTCTCTCTCTCTCTCTCTCTCTCTCTCTCTCTCTCGTAGTTTTTTTCAGAATGGATCCGCAAGTCTCTCTACTTGCAGTCTTTTTCCTGATTATCATTTCTTGCATTACTCCCTTCTATCATAAACCCCCCAACCGAGCCAATATTAAATGTTTCACATTTCCCTCATCTAAAACCAACACGAGTGGAGACCAAGTCTCTCTTGACCTTGTCCTAAACCGACCCTGGGATTGGTAGTGTCACTGGAGGCGGAGGAGTTGAATTCCCGCTCGTGTTGCCGTCACGGAGGAGACAGATGGATATCTTCTCTGCCAGTGTTCGCTTTTCGGGCCCCGATTTCGTGTCTGGTTTGTCCATGTCCGAAACCTTCTTCTCTTCGGTTCACTTCACGTTTCCCCGATGGCTGGCAGCAGCTGTGGTGTTAATCAGACCAGAAAAAAAGAGAGAAATTGCTGCAGAAAAAAACGATTTGTTTGCATGAGTTCCACTGTCTTTATTTTACGTAAGTTGTTGGAAATTTATTTATTTTGCATGTATGGTCCCATACAATATAGTGCTTAAATAGATATTTGAAGATTTTAACGCTGGAGGACCTCAGGTGACTACATCATCGATGCTGATGAAGATCTCTGCTGGGTCAAACATGAGGCTTAAGAGTTTAAGGATAGCCATGAAACCAATTAGCTTTAGGGAAACTATTGTCGAATGCTGTGGTCGTGTGATCAAATGTAATTCGTGAGCTTGAAGCGAAGTATTTAAAAAGTCTGTCCTTAAATATATCTATAGCACTGCTTTCAACCACTTTAACTGGCAATTCGTTATTTATCTTAACAATCCTGGTGAAGTAAAAGTACTTCGCCTCATTCGAGATAACACATTTGCCCACGAGTCTGTATCCATTACTTTAGTTAAATCACACGAATCAAGTCTTGGGTAACTTGATAAAGCCTTTGATTATTTTGGATACTTGTATCAGATCACCTCTTTGTTCTCTTTTCTAAGCTAAATAGATTCACGTCGTTTAATCAGACAGAGATAAACCATACTCGACATAAGACCCTGCAATACGGAATGCTTCGTAATATCGAGCAATTGTACATTTAACACCATATAGTGATACAGGAATGAAAATAGTGACGTACTGATAGAAGGAAAAGTGATACAGTGCATTGATATAGATACAGTAATAAGGAATATGGTGTTACAGGCACTGGTGATACAGAATACAGATGATACATCAGTACATGGTGTAGGGATAGAGGAATTCAGTTTGCCGTATAGTGGTAGAATGGTTCTGTTTACTCACCGGAGTGTAAAGTTCATTAGTAAACTGTCAGATTTAATCAGAGAGAATAACAAAACGCGTTGTTGTTCAGGCAGTCTGGTTATCAATAATGATGTACTATATACGCAAGCGCCACATGAAGTTATGTGACATGCTGTAAGTGAAGCATTGTAGAAAGTCTGATGTCCTGCAGGTGAACACCATTAGAGGAAGTCTGATATATATGCTGCAAGTGAGGCATCAACACGGGGTCTGGTAATATGCTCCAGGTGAGGCACCACACGGGGTCTGATAATGTACAACAGGTGAATTTACCACACGAGGTCTAATAACGAGTTGCAGGTTGATTCCCATGAAGTATGACTGATGCAGTGAAAGAGGCCCCGTCAAAGCAGAATGGAAATCGTGAAAACTGGAGTAAAGAAACAAAGGAGTAGCTAACAAAGTGTCACTATGGCAAAGTAGACATATGAAAGGGGATACTTTAGTCGTTTTGTTACACGAATCTGAGATGAAATAATGAAAAGGGGTGGAAAGAAATCTTCCCCCTTTTTCCCTGATGGTGAATTTTGCTGAAATAATATAACACGTCTTTAGAGTTAGGATTACTTGTTTGTCGTACAAGTGACACTTGGAAATACTCTCAGAATAAACTGAGCAGCTCCACGTCTCTGAGAACAGGAGTGTTGATTAGCTCCTGAACTTGTTTAGGTAGATTAACGGATGACCGAGAGATAGGGCAATAGGAGCTTCCATAAGTGTATTTTGGCGGCACAATACTGACGTGGGAGTCAAAGCGGACGAATTGTGAGCAGCTGAGAGACTTGGGCAGAAAGTGTGGCTCAGGAGGTGGTCAGGTGTGTCGCCGTGGTTGTCAGTGGTGCAGGACTGAGGACAGAGCCCTCACGTGGCGGAAGGGACAGTCAGCAGAACCAATGTAGTTGGCTGAGTACACACACACACACTCGCACACCCAACCCTCTATATCTAGATTAAGACAAACTAATATACACAGACAGACGGATATACTAATACGCAGAGTAGAGCACAGGGTGTGTCTAGTTTACCTTGCATTGAGCTGTGCAAAGCTGATGTTTCAGACATGGTAGGCGCCAGTGATATGGAAAGAATTGCCGGTGCTCTCTCAACAGAGATATCCTCTGAATGTTGGCGAAACAAAAGCCAGCGATTTTTGCGAACGCAGGCCCGTGATATGTGCTAAAGTGTTTGACAGGATGGATGACCAGGCAAGTCGGGCGTAATTTACGGTGGAGAGGAGGGATTGTTTGAAATGGATACTTTAGGGTTTCTTTTTTTCATTTTCTCTTTTCTTGAGTGTCTGAAATTGCAGGTGGGAGGCGATATGAGGAGGAGGAAAGGGGAGGGATTGATTTGTTTACGACTTTTGTTTTTGATGTTCATAGTGTAGGAAGCGAATGTCATGTGTGTCATATGTTAGGTTTCTTTTCTCTTTAGTTTGACCCGAGTTGAAATTGGGGCTTTTTTTATTTCATCAAAAGCAAGATAGCGTGTAAGGCATGGTTTTAATGGATAAGATAAGGATTGTGTTCATGAAATGGTAGCCACTTTGGTAATACTCTACTGACATCAGGATAACTGTCTACTCATTCTTAGAAGACAAATCGATTGTCAGAAATTAATTTTTATGGATTATAAATTTTCTATTGTTTTATCTGGTTTTAGATCATAAATGAAATACAGACTTCTTAAAGCACACAGCAGATGAAGTTGCTTGGCATCTGTTATTAATCCTCCTAAATGGAAATTGATACATGCTGAACACCCTCAATACTCGACCGGAATAAACTTCGGACGTACAAAACAGTGGAGTGCAGCCTTCGAGATGGAGGAGCTCTGTATAATGCGTGTGTACCATCATGCAACTCGTAAATGCATAGGCACAAGATAATCCTATTTACCAAAATATTGATATAGTATCTTAAATGACACCCCATACGTCACATTAAAGCATAACTGGTTAGAATTACTAGGATGGACCTTGGTGATGATCCTCAAAATTATTTCTACATTAATTACAGCACGATTCTCGGACACATAATAAGTGCAAGTCCAGTACAAGGACCCTATCAAATATGCAGTGTTTTAAAACGTTAGAATTCAAAATAGAATATTTTTTGGTCTCGTTTCGTATCAAACACTGTATATATATATATATATATATATATATATATATATATATATATATATATATATGATTAGATAGAGGTTTTATGAGACTTTTAAAGTCGTGTTTTGACAAAGAGTAACGTAGATCCGTTAGCCTGGCCGGGCTGCACATGATGTAAATGCTGTCCTGGCTGTAACACGAAGCGGGTCTTGTATCCCCACAGGGCAGGTGTGCCTCGGCCACATTAGTCCTTGACAATTTCAGTCTGCCACATTGGACGTTCGCTCTGTCTTACTACTCGTGGGACCGTGTGCTTTGGTACTAGGAATATTCGCTCTAAAGATATTATCATCATATGAGGAATATTCTTGTACAGCCGAGCATACCCTCAGACTCGTCCGTGGTTTGTTTAACACTGAAGGTCTCATTTGCCTTGGTTCAGCCTATTGGCTTCCCTTTGACTGTAACCATTTCCCCCATTTGCCCTCCTCACAGTTTCTCTCTCTCTCTCTCTCTCTCTCTCTCTCTCTCTCTCTCTCTCTCTCTCTCTCTCTCATACATAATGTGCCCCGTTTTCCAGCAGTCGACTTCTCGTCTCTTTCTCTTGTCCTCCTCCCAATAACTTGCACTCCTTTACTCAAAATACAGACCATAACACTTCCCATTCTTCTTTCATCAGGTATGTAACCTTCTTATTCAACCACTCGCTATCCTTTCTCACAAACAAACAATTCCAACCTTCTAAGTAATTCACACTTCTCGTCCACTTCGAGTTTCATTTTCTTTCACCTTGTGCCACTTCTCCAAGCTCTCTCACTTTCACGCCTTTTCACACGCATGGAATTTAATCTTTGACGAAACCCACCACCAGAAGAATCGGATATTCCACCTGTCGTCCCATCCAGCATGCTTACATTGAAGAACCTCTCTTTTCTGCCCGTGTCATTCGATACATATAATCTACTGGATCCTATGAACCCCCAACCTCAATACCTAATTATGCTTTGACACATTCCTGATCACCATTTTTCACACACACACACACACACACACACACACACACACACACACACACACACATTCGCTAATACCCAGGGGTAAGAGGTGGTACATATCCATAAGGTTAAGAGACGGGGCAAAGCGAGTGTAAAATTCTCTCTCCCCTTAACACACAAATAGTAAACACACACACACACACACACGTAAGTATATTCAGACTTGGTTTATGTTAGATAAATAAACTGGACTTTATCTTCCCCTGAGCTCGTGAGAGTCCGTATGAGATTTAACATTTTCTGTAACGTAGTCGTATAACCCCAGCCGCACGCGGACTTGAGAGATTTAAGGTGAATTCGTAACTCAGACGGACGTGGTAACTCTAAAGTTCTTTATAAATTCAACGTTCTCTACGACTCCAAACGCTCCAGTAACTCCAACGTTCGAGAATGATTCTGTGTTCTCATTGGACGTTCCAGAACAGGCTTACGTCTCCTTATTTCATCATTTTCGACAGAATTTCATTCAAGTTTTTTTTAAACTTCAGCTAACTCAGGCAAAATTCTCTCGTTCACAATTTTTTTTTGAAATCATGTTACATTACTCATGTCTTTAATTTTTCCTCAGGCGCGTTTCTTTCGGTCGGTATTTCTAAAAGATCCCGATTCAAAAGTCCCGTTGAAATCATAGGATCCGAAGCCCCTGCGTAATGAGCTTAAGGGGTGTAATTCTGACCTCATACACGTGCTCGTCAGAAATCCATAATACCTCTGGGTCTTAGACACCCCCCCCCCCCGGCACGGCGAGGGGGGGAAAAGAGACGGAAGCCTAACCTCACTTCTGACTGACGTGAGGAAGCGAAAGGAAAATAGGCTTAGAGGAGGAAAATCAGTGATAAAAATGGGTCACGGTTTTGTGTATTTACGTACATGTGGACTCCCGTTGTGTAGCGCTTAGCATTCCCGACCATGACGCATTCACGGGCCCGCCCAAGGGTCGAGCGCATAGGTTCGAATCCTGGTTACGGCAGTCGGTCCACAGTCAACCCACCCCTAGGGGTTGGTCGATAAGATGGGTACCTGGCTCAGGCTAGGCCTCAGCTGCCCGTTCCATCCCGGCTAACATGAAAAAGAATAAAAATCTCTCAGTGTCGGACTGTGGCGACAGGTTACTGTAGGCAGGGTCCCAAGTTCCTCTCTCATACAGATTCCTGCCGCTTATTTCCTACTAGATAATATTCATATCTAGGCCTCTCAGTACGTCCCATCTCCACAACCTTGCAGGTATCAGATTTATATGATTCAATGGCAAAAATCTATGTGGCAAGACCTTGGTGGGAGTCGTTTGTTAAGTGGCGGTCATCTAAATGCTTCACAGTTTCTCCCGAAGGATGACTTCTTTATACTTTCTAACTGTAGATATCAGGCTGATTGGGTGATGTATTACGAGCGCTGACTTGTTACCTTTTTTTGAGTATGTCTTGCATTTGGAGACTTCCATTCTTCCAGAAATCTCCCCGTAGCAAGATACTTAAGTGAAAATAGCAGTCGTGGGCTTAACTGTCTTGCATAGTTCATTCTCCACTAAATAAACCTATCATATTTACATATTGTTTAAAAATATCACCAGCTATGTAATAATGATCACTTTCTTGTTAGTCACAACGTCAGTAACATCAGGATAAAAACCAAAACTTTGGCTCGCACTAAACAGAATGCAAAATTTACCCTACTCGGATTATTCACTGAAAATGGCGAATACCGAAACAGCGTAGCAAGGGAAGGGCTAACAATAACACCAGAATGCACGAGTGTCCGAAACCTAATAGCAGCCACATATAAACATTGGCTCGTAGACTTCCACGGGAGGGGAAGGCCAGGGTACAGCTGTCCCCGACATACCAGGTTAGACTCGCATGCAGTAAGCATGTCTCTCGGTGCTCTTGAATTCAACAGATGACTCTTAATTTGTATACCCAATGTGCAGTGGCATCGTGCAGCAGCTAACTGGGGTTTTGCAAAGCGTTCCTTTGAAATTCTCGCAACTGGAACCGGACACGAATAATTGCAACCAGTATTTGTATACGCTTGCAAGAGAGTCCAGCCGGTATGTTCCCACATCTGGTTAAGTACATCAATTAAGCTCCAGATTTGATCGTGCATTATCCATTGCTCCAGCTCTCCTTGTGTGCAAGTCCACTGAACTCGAGCTTGACTCGTTTTAAACTCAGTTTGGCTCGCCAGATTCCTCTGTGTCCAGTCATGTTCAGGTATGATCGCGGTGAATTTACTTGCCTCTCAAGAATTCCTGGGTACACCACCTTAACGACATAGGCGGTCCAATATGTTCCAGAATGGTTCACAAAGGGTCACAGACGATCCAATATGCCCCAGCTTTGCTCAGATGGGACCAAAGCATGCTCCAGGCTTTGCTGTCGTGTAATTCATTGTAATACGTCTTCTTTTGAGCTCTTATACTACCAGCAGAGGATGATTAATTTCGATGGAGAAGGACTCGCCACTAAAAAGATATATTTGACTGAATACGCAGAAAAAAAAATCACGGGATACATAAAAGTATAGTTGCAAGATCTTTCGTTTATCACATCTTTCCCTCGGGTTTTGTGAGTGTAGATGTGAAAAGTCAGAAACTACACGGAGCCCCATGGAAGGTGAAAATTTTTAAAGTACATTTTAGGAGAGGGACTCGGGGAAAGATATGGAAATCATTTACCAAAAGTGTTGCCATGCTCTGCAGAAATCTTAGTCAAGTACATTTTTCAACCGAAATTATGCATTCGTCCATGACAGTCTGTGGAAATTAGTCGCAAAGTTTCCTTATATTAATTGGTAAGCTTTTGTGTTTGACTCATCTATTGTTGCTTTTGTTAGATGTGCTGAGGCTGTGGATAGCGTGATAAGAAATATTTGATATACGTCTAGGTGGATTAAAACATGGGTAACGGGTAGAACTCACATAATTAACACTAGTAAAGTAAAATGTGATAGGTGTTTAATCTTAAGTGGCGTTCCTCAAGGGTCAGTCCTTGCTTCTCAGTTAATCGTAATTGGATTTAATGATTTGGAAATACGAATGAATAGCATTAAGAAAAAAAAGTTGTAAATGTTCTATTGTTAACATCCGCATAGAGTAATTTTTTTTTTCACTAATTTTACGAACTGTACCGAACTATGTTATCTGTATGTACCATAACTAGATATAATGTGACATTTTTTACGAGGCTGCTAATATTTCTCTCCAAGAATATCTTGTTTACGTCCTCTGACAGACAGTAAACGGACACCCGGACAAATAAACGACATCGACGACTATAATAGCACTCAGGTCATTACGGAGTGACGAAAAAAAAAGCTAAATTGTTTAGGGTAAACTTCACTTACCATGTAAATTGCCGAATAATTCATTGTGTTGCCCAAAGCATGTTAGCACTTTTCTGTGTAACCTATAATGTACTTCAATCATTGGGACTCGGTTCCTGGACCTTTTGTGCACTCTTGTGTCCTCTTTCGGCACCATCGCCCACAGGAAGGGGAGAAGTGCACAAAAATTTTGTCTCCCTTGCTGCAAAAAGTCGATCAAAAATCAGATCATACGATGCGAAGAACTGCTCGAGATTTCTTCGTTTTTATTTTTTTCTTAATGCAGTTCCTCGTTCACCTTCTCTCTATTTATAATCCATTCATAGACACCTTTGCCCCTTTTATTTTTTGTCAGACTCAGACTTAAGCTGGATATCCACTGTCAAAAAATCACAGATGTTTTGATTTTTAGAAGAGAAAAATAAGGAGCTAATTCATTAAGGTCTCATTTGATATTCAAGTGAAAGGTTTTCGGGTTGCAGACCCCCCACCCCTCCGCTCGCTTCCTCAACACTGATGTATTATTCATGTGGCTGAATATCCCAGGGTTATCTCGCTATATCCGTTGACTCTCTGCTCCACAAGTAGTAAAAACGCACTCTGACTCTGTTTTTTTGCAACAGATGATATGCTCCTGTTGATTAGCTCGCGTTAACATCAGTCCTTCGTAACGAGGCTGGCGATTTTAGCGCATTCCTGAAAAAATAAAAAGAAATATCATCTTAGATTAAAAAAGGGAATTAGAAAAAGTGCTCATGTTCAAAATCACAGTGAAACCGACTTTTACACAGTATATGATAACTAAACATAAGACTTCACATTTAGCTCATAGTCACATCAGCTAAGAAGAACTTCATTTTTTCTTTGAAGATAAGCATTACAAGACAAAATGTCATGGGAGACGCGCAAAGAACAAGCAGGTGAAGCGGATACAAGCAATGTAAAAAGTGGTAGAGATAGAAGCATACCTGACACGGTAAAGAGGAATGTACTACAGAACTAATCATATGTCTATTAATTTGGATGCCCCGTGTTCATGGAATAGGTTTTGACAGAAATGTTTTATTACCTGCTGTCATTTTTACGAAATAAACCAGTTAAGTCTGGTTTACAGTTATCATGTTTAGAAGTGACACACACGTACACACACACACACACACACACACACACACATACATACACACACAGCCTTGACAGGAGGGAGGTCATGCCTGGAGCATCACAGTCCGTGGGGGTGATCGAGTTGACTTCTCTCTCTTGCATTTCCTTAACGCCTGACACACGAGAGGACTCGCAAACACTACGCAAGCAAATTGTTTTATGTGAAGCTGTGTATTTGTAATCAGCTTGAAATAATGAGACAAGTGGCAGCTGTTTCTTGGTTAGGGGTGGGTGATTCGTGAGGGAATATTGTGTGATGGAGTAGGTTGCTTGCAGCAGCAATATACCGAGTGCGTGTCGTGTCTGGATGTGCCTGTAATGCTTGGATCAGGATGTCTTCCTGCAGGTTATCTCCGTTGGTCTCCTTGGTAGCATTCTCTTTTTGTAGTTATTTTGCGAAACGGCTTTCGATACGATGGGTAAACAGGCTGAAGAGTCATAGTATATATACCTCGTGCGTGTGAACTCTTTTTAGAGAACGGAAAGGGTTTTGTATTTGTTAGGACTCTGAGAGCATCACCATGTGGCTCTTATGTTGGGGTGGTTGACATCTGGAGAACACAGTATGTGTGTATCATACGACAATGTCTAGTTAGGACTAGGTATTGGTAAGAGGGAGGATTGAACAACGTGATATTTGGATATGGGTATGAATCGTTTCTTTTTTTTTTTTTCGGGTACCTTCAGGGTAATTAAGGATATCTAAGGGGTTTTTGTCATTCGGTTGTACAGGTAATGTTAGGTGAGTGTGAGGTATTGTTCATTGTACTACATTTCTTGCAGTATTTTGGTTTATGTGATGATAAATTCGTCACCGTAAGAAAGGCTGAGGATTCTGTGTTGGAAAAGTGATGGAAGGTCATGTAGAGTGGGGAACGGATGTGTGCTTCAAGGAGTTAGCAAAGGCTGCAAGTTTCGAAGGTGGTGGTGTTGTGAGTGATTTATGATACTTGGCGGTCGGTAGAGAGGCTCAGATTCCTATGTACAAGCGCCTGGCCTTGTATTCACGGCGCATCTCATAAACATAGCAAAAAGATGCTCCATTTACGGTCCTGAAGGGTTAGGTACTCAAATGTCCTCGGGGCGTGGAGGAGCACCCGAGATGAGTCATATTACTCTGCCTTACAGTGAATAATTTAGCATCTCTTATTCACCTCAGGAAATGTGGATGTAGGGTGATTCCTGCTCTAGCTCGACTGCATTAGTCTGTTTTCTTTTGTAAAAAAGAGGGAAAATTCTCCGTACTAATGGAAGTGTACGTTTTCCATTGTCCCAAATGGGAGGGGGGGACTTGCCTGGTGTAGTAGCTCGTGGGTCTAAAAGAAGAGGGTCTGTTTAATGAGAGGAGAGGAGAACCTGGAGCAAGTATGGGATGGCGTTGCTACAGTCACCCCCCGTCCCCTTTTATACTTTCCCCCGTCTCTGTGTGCAGGCGGATGCGACTTTCAACGAGAGATTCCCCATCCCGCCTCCCGAGGATTTACTCAAAGAATTTCATGGATAATTTCATATGCAGTTGCTGCAGTGGTCCCAGATCTGACGTGCTGTGATAGGCTTAGTAGTGGCCTACAAGAGGTGCTGTTCGTTGCCATGAATCTCTGGGTTTTCTGTCACTGCATAGGATATAAGTTGGTCGCGTTTCGTAATGACGCTCAGGGCATTTGTGTATATTAAACTTGTTTTCTTTGGAGTTGCTTTCTGGACTGAATTTGCATTTCTCTTTTACTGTCGGTATGCGCGTTTGTATTAACACTGTTAATGTCTGCGTGTACAGCAGCGGGAGAGTGACGGTTCTCCATCTATTTTGGGTTCATGGCATTACTTTGACCCTCCCGGCACTGGACCCTACCAGCCCTGGGGTCCTAACAGTTACCTGAGATTTGACCTGTAGCTGTGCTGACCCGCTACTTATACTGCCTGAGTTGTTCCCAAATGACCCCACTTTACCTTTCTTCGCTAATTCCTCTGCCTGTGAGGTTACCGCTAATCCCCGAGGACTCCTTGCCTCCAAGGTCCCCTCCATCCTCTACCTTTATAGCCGCTCGAGTTCGTCCTGAGATGGGGAATGGTTTCAGGAGGTAGAGAGGAGAGTATGGGGGTGAATGATGATTTGATGGCGGGGAAATAATGGTACAAGCTAGGAGCAAGAGGTTGGGAAATGAGTAAAATATGGATCGGTATAGGAAAAGTCGAGGTAATGATAGATGCAGGAGGGTTCCGGGGTGTGGAATATTTTAGATGGGTAGATGGCGGGCTGATTAGGTAGGGGAAAAGTTTAGCGTTGAGGCCAAGGGTTCGGTGAAGATAGAAGCATAGGAGGAGGAGGATTCGAGCGGGAAGAGGTCGGAAACAGTGTGGTCAGGGTTGATAGTGTGGCGGAAATAGCTGAGGGTATGGTAGAGGCTGAATCTGAAGCATGACTGAGAAGTTGATAAAGAATGACTGAGGACAGAAGGATGAGTGGGTGGGGAAATGCTCATGGACTTGGGTTTTATGTTAATGGAGTTAGAGAACAAACCAAATGAGGTTGCAATACATCCTTGATAGTGTAGAGAGGGGATTCTTTGAGGGGATGTAGAAGTGTTGGGGGAATGTGTGATGAGTGTGGCTGAGGTTGGGAGAGTGAATGAGGGATAGAGGAGAGAACAGCAGACTAGGTAAGAGGAGGGAGAGGAAAGGATAAGCAAGTCGATGATGTAGAGCAGGTCCACCTGCACCGGGCCTGATACCTGACGTCCTTCAGGACCTCCTCGTTAGTCCTGCAGCAACACGGGCATTCGTCCCTCCTCCTCCTCCTCCTCCTCTCCCCCTGACGATGCTGCAGGGCACTGGGCAGCCTCATCCTGAGGGCAAAGCTGGAAGAAGAGGTCAGGCGCTGCGCCGCTCTTGCTGGTGTTGGACTTGTACATAGCTTAGATGCTGAGGTTCCCATTTTACTCTCCTAGTGACTAACTTCAGATGACTCCTAGGGGATTAAAGGCCCGAGGCAAAGCCTGCTAATTAGATTACCCAACCACTCTGCTAATTAGGACCAGTGAGCGGCACATAAACGAAGGGAGAAAGAAAAAAGTCAGTTTGTAACAAGCACCGAAGTTCTAGTTCTTAATAAGATTTTCATTTCATAAGTCGTATCAACAGTGAAGAGAGGATTCAGGAAGCTGAATTATTGTTTCGTGTTTCGAAATCCAATAAAGATTATTTGATTTATTAATGACATTGGTATGAATCATATCCTGATATGACTTCTTTCTGCTTTTCATTTACCATTATTTTTCTCAACTACCTCACTCTTGCCGGCACACTTTCCTGCACCATGCATTAGAGTCGCATTATCATCATTTTCTGTGTTACGTGCTCATTTTCATATATATACTGGAAGATGTCCAAAAGAGAAAGCGGCAAGAGGTTAAGAGGAAAGTGCAGAGGCGGAAGAAGAGGTCAAATGAGTGTTGGGGTGAGCGTGTATCAATGGACTTTAGGGTAAATACGCAAAAGTTTTGGAAGGAGGTTAATAGTGTGAGAAAAACAAAGAACAAATGGAAACATTTCGGTGTAAAAAGTTAAGGAGGAGGAGGTAACAGATGAGGAGATGGAGTGAATACTTTGAAGGGTTGTAGAATGTCATTGATGATAAGTTACCAGATGCCGGGTGTTTGGGTCGAGGAGCTTTACTCTGTGAGAGTCATACAAAGTGGTTTGGTGAAAAGAGAAGAGGTGATGAAAGCCTTGAGTAAGATGAAATGTGGGAAGGTGGCTGGGGTAGAGGGTATTGCGATTGAATTTCTTAAGAAAAAGGATGATTATGCTATTTATTGAAGTGAGGATTGTGAGGATTTTCAGTATGTACTGATCATGGTTAGGTGCCCGAGGATTGGCGGAATGCCTTTATAGTGCTATTGTGTGAACACAAAGGGGACAAAGGTAAATGTTAGAATTACAGACGTATAAGTTTATTGAACATACCTGGTAAGTTGTAGAATGGTGATTGAGTGGGTGGTGGCATGCACAGAGCATCAGACTGGGGAAGAACAGTGTGGTTTTGGGAGTGACAGAGGACGTGTGGATTTGGTGTTTGCTTTGAAGAATGTGTATGAAAAATGCTTAGTTAAAAAGAGGATTTGTATGTGGCATTATGGATATGAAAGCATATAATAGGGTTGATAGAGATGCTTTGTAGAAGGAGTTACGAACATATGGTGCGGAAGGAAAGTTATTAGAAGCAGTGAGGACTTTTTCTTATTCATCAAGAGTGTAAGGCAGTGTGTGAGTAGGTAGAGAGGAGGGTGAGTGGTTCTTGGTGAGTGTGGGTCTGCGGTAGTGTTGTGTGATGTCATCATGGCTGTAAAATTTGTTCACAGATCGAGTAGTGAGGGAGGTAAATGAAAGGGTCTTGGAGAGAAGGGCGGCTTGGCGTGGGGAGGGCCTGCTAGTGGTCAGTTGTTTGTTGATAACACGGGTCAGTTGGCAGAATCGAGTGAGAAACTGCAGAAGCTGGTCTCAGAGTTTGGGAGTGTGTGTGAAAGGAGAAAGTTGAGAGTAAGTGTGAATAATAGCAAGGTTATTAGGTTTATCTGTGCAAAATAGAGGTTGGTTTGACGTGTGAGATTGAATAGAGAAAGCTTGAAACAAATGAAGTGTTTCAGATACCTGGGAGTGAACATGGAAGCGAATGGAACCATGGGAACCGAAGTGACTCATAGGATGGGACTGGAGGCAAAGGTCTTAGGAGAATTGAGGAATGTGTGGAAAGAGAGGTCACTATATGGGAGGGCGTATGTTTGAAGGTATAGAAGTTCCGACGGTGTCTTATATTTGCGGGGCATGATGGGCTATAGATGAGAACGTACATATGAAGGTGAATATGTTGGAAATGTGATGTTTGAAGGACAATATGTGGAGGGTTGATCGATTAAGAAATGATAGGTTAAGAGAGAGAGGTAAGGATATAGTTTTCTTACCTAACGAGCATAATGAGTAAGGTTGGAACCCCCACCTCTTAATGTTTCTAACTTCCTAGCTAATACACGGGCCACAAACAAAGAGGGCTATTTTATATATGAGCATTGATTTTTACAATATTTTTGTAAAATAAAACATTTCGTTCATATTGATTTCATCAGTGAGAGAAAGGATATGCATAGAACTCAGTGGAGACGTATAAATAGAAAAGAGGAACTTCATGAAATCAGGATGGCGGTGAGAAATTAAGAATTTAACATAAGATGGATCCGTGATAGAAGCACTGAAGAGAAGAGAAGTTTGGATAAGAATAAGATTAACATATGAAGACTTCAGGGCAAAATGTCAGGTAGGCAGGAGTGAAAGTTGGGAAGCCTCACCGAAGAAGATAATGAATTTGATTAGCAATCCATTACGATGGAAGTCAAGGAGAGAAATCATGAAAGGAGTTGGACATTTGGGATCATATGAATGCAGGAAGAAGTCTGTAGAAGCAGTACTGAGTCTGGAGGAACAGTAAAGCTTTCATTCTGAACTGGAAAGCTGCAACGCTACAATGAACTTAAGTCCCAGTAATTCATTGTGTTGCCCAATCTATATCACTTACGCTTTTCTCACCATGTAACCTATAATGTACATCCATCATTGAGGCCAAGATGATGTATCTCTGTATCCTCTTTTGCGCCACCGCCCACATAATGGGTAGGAGTGCACAATAAATTTGTGGCTCTTTGGGCAAAAATCAAAAATCAGATTTTGAAGTCTATTGTAGGGACATGTATGTGTGTGTAACAGTAACCCAAGTACACAACATGTAAAGTCATAAGCACCGCAGTGTTGCTCGTTATAGCCTAGGTGGATCGGATCTGGTGTCCGGCTAGCCACCCACCTACCCGCCCGCACGGTAGGGCAAGTCGTGCACAGTTTCCCACCAATTTCTCCATTCTCAGCTTCATTTCCGGGCATTTGTTGGAACGTTCAGCTGAGAATCCTTTTACCAGTGTCTGAAACCCGGAACTGTGATGATTGCCAAGGGTTTTTCAGAGAGGTTCACTTTGAGACTCAGGCTGTATCAGTTTGTGTTATCATATATATATATATATATATATAT
>JAYMFT010056037.1:0-15081 GCA_038088735.1 Panulirus argus | reverse complement strand
ATATATATATATATATATATATATATATATATATATATATATATATATATATATATATATATATATGAATATATATTCTAAATATGATTAGGAATGTGGTCTTACAGTTAAAGGAATGGTCAAACAAAGTAAGTCTGGGGAGAGACGTCTGAGTAAAGCTGCCAGAACCCGTATCGAAACATACTATGTGGAGAGAGTTTGGGGTGAGGGATCAGAGTTTGTTGAGGAATTGGTGCTATGGGTTCCACCACCAGTCAGACCCCCACCATTCCCACCCCCAGCACTCCTTATGCCTCTCAAGCTTTTTCAAGTTCTGACCATCTTCCAACAGTACTGCAGTAAAGGTATGTCACATCTAGATTATAATATTAAGTGAGTGCTGTAAGGATGTCCTGAAACATAGTGTATTATATTCGTAGAAGACAGGGTAGAAAATTGTATATTGTCCTTTTTTTTTTTTTTGTTAAAAAAATGCATTTTAGAATTGACCTCGACAGAATTTGTGAGGAGTTAGGTAAGCTGTGTTAGTTGTATCGGCACAGTTTTATTATCTGGCATTCAGCTAAACATGAAGCTCTTATGTGTGGAAGATCCAAAATCTCGTTACAAATGCATACTGTAGTAAATATTGTCAATACAGTTTTATTTAGCATTTCTTAGACTACTCTTGGTGTTTGTCCAAATTTTGCATTACTGCATTAGTTTCCACCATTGTCGCTTAGCTATGTTGTTTACAGTTTTCTTATCTAAGCTTCAGTTTCTGATTTCCACCTCAGTAATTCACATTCATCACATGGGATGAATTTATCTTTGGATATTTTCTGCGTCTTCCATTTATGGTATTCGTTTCTAGCAAGATAGCAATGAACATATCTTCTGACAAAGGAGAAAAACATAAGCAGGTAGTACTTATACTCCATGTAGAAAGTTAAAAGGTTTACCAATATGATGAAAGAATACAGTTTTGGTTAATCAACTAACTGTAATATTGTGACAAGTAAAGGACAACAGTTCACAGTTCAATTTTTTACGGAATCAGCATCAATTAAGCAAAGGAAATACAGTACTATAGGACAGTAATATGATATTAGAATGATTTTATTGTAGGATATACAGTATTGTTGATTTGATCTTGTGTCAGTAACATACTCAGTTGCCTAGATCCAAAAGGTCCTGGGTGATAAACCTTTCCCTGTACAGAAATTTAAGGGAGAAAAATGTATGACAAATGTTTTTGTTAAAAGAGAATGATGGATATTGTGCTTAAGATTTTGAAGGATTTGGTAGTTATTTATAAATGATAACTGAGAAGAGATGATAAAAATGGCACTCCTCACTGACTTGGGAAACAGTAATCAAGTATAATTAATATATAAATGTTTGGCAAAATAATCCTATTTTCCCTCTCACAACATGGCTTCAAACTCAATCACTCCACTACCACGCAACAGATAGATGATGCAGAACATATCTAAGATGGCTTCAACCAACCACAGCCTCACTGTTGCACAGTAAATTATTTTACACTGACCACTGACACATCCTCACATAAAAAGATTCTTGACATCACCCTCCACAGCTATACCAAAAAAGTGGGTGGCCAAATTGTAGCTGGCAACGAAGCTAGAATCACTCGCAAAGGTTTAATTTCAAAAAACCTTTAAACACTACAGTGGAGTTTACCCAAGGAGTAGTTTTTCTCCATCCCTCTTCAGTGTCTTCTTATATGACCTCCCATCAACTCTTGCAGAATACAGCCTGAAGGTCCTCTCATCTTTAAGGAATCTACAGTAAATCTCCTACAAAAACTATTCATTTAGCCTCATGTTAGATGTGGTGTAGGATTGAGTTTCTGGTTTAAAGCATAGCTCATACATCCAGTTGAATAGGAAGGAGTTTTATGCTATTTATGCTATTTATTCTTGATAACCTAGTTTATAAATGTGATTTTTATTCATGACCACCATTACAGTGTATTTGAATGGTATTATTTGTATCTGAATACTGTATACTCAATATTGTAAGTATATGAATAACTTTTTGATATCTAAACAGATTTTACTACATACCCTTTTCATTGTTATGCCTATTTTATGATATTTTCCTACCATATTGTATGATGTGCATATTTTTCAGCCCTTATACCTGAATCCTGTTTTACAAGTTGTGAGGGCGTGGTAGATGAGTGTCGACACTTAGCCACAAGTTCATTTATAGACAGGGGTATGGTACGGGGAGTTGGTGCATATGCTCGCTCATCCCCTGAACCTTATCAACTACCTGATGCGAATTTCTGTACTGTAGGTGGTAAGAGGTTATATTTTTACTTCCATGATTTTTTAAAATGTCATAAGATTAGTAAGGCCTGCTTATGTTTATGTAATATTTATATGGACAACAGAAAACATAAGCAACAAGTAACATTATTTTTTTTGTACAGGTGATGGCTTTGGAGATGTAGTTCAGTTACTAGTTTGGGAAATTAATGAAATAGAAAAAACTGAGGTGGAGAAGGAACCCAAAGACTGGCCTGTAGGAGATGAAGTAAGTGACTGAGTGCTTTGGAATAGGCTGTAACATTCTGGTTGGGGGAGGCTGTAACAGTCTGATAAAAGATATTACTCTCTGATTTGGGTTGATTGCATCTTTTGGTTGTAATATGAAGATTTCATGAAAGGATCAGGGTAAAGGTGTATGAAAAGATTAACATTATTGCTAATTTGAGTTGTAGAGAAAGAAATATGATCCTTCCCTTAAATCAGACTTACAGTATGGTATTATAAGTCTAGTTTCTGTAACCAAGTTGCCAGGATGATATGATGTCTTAAGGTTTTTTCTGTAAATTCCATTTGAAAGTTACAATAATTTTTTCCCTAAAATAAAGGTAAATATTATCTTTCCAGATTATTTGACTATTAGAGACTATTCCCTTACACCCTGCTTAACTTGGTTAAGATTAAGGGACCTCTTTCATGACGGCTTGGAAGTTCAATTTCTTTTCCATCTTTTTTATGGGATGGTATTACACGCCTTCCTAGCAATCCAAAAGCATGAAATCCACTTCTCCATTTCTTTTATTTAGACTTGTGCTTACTCTGTTACAGATGTCTTAAAAATATTTTATTCATGACTTCTTTGCTGTCCATTTGTGTGTATATATGTACAGTTCATATAATTTAGAACAGCTTTTAAAGTTCACAGTTCTGTTCAACAGGTAGGGCTGCTTCTTAGGCTAGGAGCAACTGTCAGTTCAATGCTTTGTTGGCTACAGCTTCATTCGACTCACCTTCTGCACACCTGGAACACAGCCCCTTACTACCTCCTCACTCAAGCTGACTTACCTAGAGTTATAGAAGAACTAAAGAAGCTAAGGGCAAGTGGATGAAAATAATGTTAAAGTTTGAAAATACTCTAATGATAGTGTTGATCCTCATTGTCATGTGAATAGACAACTCAGTAGGAAAATTAAAGGCCATCCTCCCTAGTTTTCATCTATTTTCAGCTAGCCCTAAAGAGGTCTTAGAAAATAGACAAAAGCTTAGGAAAACATTCTCTGACTTTTCCTGTTAGTTATGGAGATACTACTGTAAATGCATCTCTGACGTGAGGAGTCAGAGATTAAAGTTTATTTTCACAAGCTCAAAGCTGACTGTTGTGTGGAATACATTGAATAAATGTCTTGTGGATTTTTCATTGCAACTTTATTATTCATAATATTACAGATCCAGGAAAGAGATAACCTCATCAAGACAGATGATATGGCTCGACTACTGTTTGCCATGTCTCGTGACAAACTTGTGAAAATTATTGAAAATGTTGTAGACAAGACAAAGGTAGGAATTTCATTTACATTTCCTCTTTTTCAGTGTAAATACAGATGTTGTTAGTTTTTCACCATTTTTTATCACGTAGATAGTGTCGTCTATCATTTTTGTCACTAATTCACTTACATTTTGCTTTCGCTTTATCGAGTCACCTCCAAGAATACCTTAAGTCATTTAGCCACTGGGTATGAGCATCTGCCTACCTCATATGTCTTAAGGTGATCAAAGAGGATGAATTCTCATGAATTCACTGCATTTTCTGTGGTAAAACTAGTGTTGTAACCCCCTTGATGCAAGTGTTCTCTCAGATGCCCAAATGGGGTCTATCCACAGGTGAGAAATATAGTTTGTTTTCAAATTGAAATTCCATGATCATACAAAGACTAATTCTTATTGCTTTATTCTATCTTCAGGACTATGAAGAAGAGACAGTGGAAGCTGTTAGTGCCGTCTGTCGAACTGTGAGTCTGGCTCAGTTACAAAATTCCATGCCCAAACCACAGATATGGCGGGGAATTGGCCGTATTCCTCATGAACCACATTTCTATGTCTATGAATATATTGGTATGATCTTTGACTGTGTTTTAAGGCATTATGTGTTGATGTATTCATGAGCTTTTGTGATGTAGTAGTTAGCATCACTGATAGTGAATCACATGCAGACTTACCAAGGTTTGAATCTTGGACAGGAACGTTAATTTATAGTGAAACTCGCTGTTCATCTTTCTCCAGGTTGTATGATGAATAGGTATCTAAAGTAAGTTAGGGTGTATATATGTACTTTTACCTTTACTTTTCTGTCCCAGGATTCCCTTCTCTGCAGCACTCAGGAAGCTAGCTTCATCCATCAGGTTGGACCACAGGTCAAAATGTATGGTGAAGTTGTGTGTATGTCTTTGTGGAATGAGCACAGGATAGCTAAGGTTTAAGCGTTCAGTGGGGAAGATGCGTCTGAGGCACGAGAGGTCTTATGTAATGTTGAATCATTGTTTGTTATGCTTGAGATGGGTGGTATTCAGAACACAGATGAGAAACAGAAACTTGTTCCTGTTTAGTGAATATAGTCTTGGGCGCATGTATGTCTGGGGGAGGGTTGGGAAGGTGGTTCTTTGGTGCTTGTTGGGTTATTTCCACATACCCAGACCACTCAAGATATTATGTTTCACCCACTCTACTAGTCCATAATTCACTTCATATGCATTCCCTGCCATAACTAATCTCTCTTACACCCCTTAATTACTTTCTTAATTTCCATCTAGTCTTATCACAGGCTCCCCTCAAATAACTCATTTCCACAGCCTGGATTCTTGACCTCTTTGATTTATCCCATGTCGGTGTTTTGACTGCATAGGTCAGGTTCAGGAGGACTATGCTGTCCCTTAATCTTTTTTGTACATCCATACTTACACCTCTACCCTTCATTATTCTAGTAAGGGGCCCAATGACTCTACACTTTACTGCTCTCTCTCTCTTATCTCTCCTTCCGTATCACCAAACTTATCCAAGATAGCTCCTAAATACTTAAATTTCTCCACCTCCTCTGTATGTGTAAGCATTTCCATACTCCATCAGCAACTGGCCACACTGCAACTGAAAAACTGTAAAAGATTCATTTTACAAGAACATATATTAAATATTTTCTGCTTTTGTATCATGTTCACCATTTTATGTATTCAAAGTAAGATGGCTTTGTTGGAGTTTTCCTCAAACAATTTGATTAACAAGCACCTTTATGTTTTGATATACTTTTCCCTTATGATAAGCATCTTCCACAGCTGCAGTATTAGAACCAGTACTGGATGCTGTTTCAAAACTTGGTGTGGTGTTGCAGCGACGTGCAGGAGCTACCATATTAAAAGTTGTTTGTTATGCATGGTTGGAACACATTAGAATTCAGAAGATAAAGTTTTCCCTTTGGGGTGCACAACAGTTGTTGAAAGGTATGTGAATATTGTAAAAACAAGTAAGAGCATTTGAGTTTTAGTCCTCTACCACTTTTTTGTGCACTGAAGGAAAAATAGTTTCTTTGAAAAAGGTTTTTGTGCAAGCCAAAATATTAGAAGAATAAAATGCAAAATCTCTCTACTTGTGTTTACTCACTATTCCAATCCACATATGTATTTAAATATTATTGGGTATTATTAGAAAGTAACTATTTATCATTAGTCTCATGCTGTATTCCATGAAAGCAGTGCACAGTATGTTATAAATAGTACTGTAATACAATCTCTGCTGCAATGCCATTGAATAATCCTGAGGTGATTGAAAATGATGGTAAGACTCACATGTCTTTTGGTGCTTTAAGGTTAGAGGTAAGGAGAAAAATGAATTGCTGTCTTGGTGAGAATGATATTACAAAGGGATAGGCAAGAAGAACAATAAAGTACTGAATGAGTGGAATATTTTAGGGCATAGATGGTATGATAAGTGAGATGATGAAACTGAAGTGGAGTGGATCTGGAAAGTGTGTTTGGGATCATGGAAAAGTTGTCAAGTGCATGATGACTAGACAGAGGCAGTAGTTGTCACATTGTATAAAGGAAAAGGAGTGAAAGCATTACTGTATAGAAGGATAAGTCACTGCAACGTTGTTTATAAGGTGTCTGGAAGGATATTGACTGATCATTTTAGGAGGATCCCATTCTATGGAGGAACACTGGGGGTTAGGAAGGGAAGAAAGTGTGTACATTAGATGTCTTCACATGAAAAAATTGTGTGATATGTCTTAGAGAGAAAGAAGGGGTGTGTTCATCATTTATGGATTTAGAAAAGGCCTATGATAAAGTGAATAGGAAGGCACTTCGGAAAGTTTAATACTTTACATGTGTGCTCGGAAACATCTGAATGCTGTTAAGAGCTTTTGTAATGGCTGTAGTTAAGTGTTTTTTAATGGATTCTATGTTAACAAAACCATAGTTTTTTTTTTTTTTTTTTTTTTTTTCCAGTCATTTTTCCCATCACATACTTCTTACTGGATTATCATCTGCCACTAGTCCCTGGACCTTTAAGTCATCTCTTATTACAAGAGCTAAACCTCATCATCCTTTCTGCTCCCTTTCTTTCCTTGTTGTGGTTTATAATTCTTGAAAAATCAGATGTGTTTTCATCTTTTTGATAACTTTCATCTTGACACGCTAGCAACATCTGATTTGAATTTGTCTGTGCAGTCTCTGAACTCTAGTTCTCTACCACTACACTCATGTTTACCACTTTCAGTTGTACTGACCTAGTGTTTCATAATCCTGGTCTCTCTTAACTAGAGATGTGGTTGTCTTGCTCTCTGTCCTCTTTCTACTGTTTTTGACTTGTTTGGCAAGAAAATGATTTTTCAGGTACTGATAAAGACAGGTAGATTATTAGATTTTCTTTTTCAGATTTTCATGCACTAGCAGAATGGCTACAGAAATACCCAGGTCTGGCACCAGAAGCTCGTACTCAGGTCTTAGCAGTGGATGTGTTACGAGAATGTGAGGGTGTGGCAAGGTTACTTATGAGACAACCTCCTTTAGTTGTAGGGTATACCTCACAAAACCAGGTAGCACCCATGGGTCCTATCAGTGCAGGTGAGAATATTAGTTTTCTTTCTCTCTTTACCTATGCTTAAACTACTACCACCTGAACTGTGGTAGACGCGATGTATGACAAAGTGAACTTCTCATGATTGTTGGTCTCTTTCATGCTGAAGAGCTTGGTTGATGAACCAAGATGAACCTAGGTCAGAATGTAGTTATACTTCCCAAACTTTGACCATTTGGTGAGCAAAGGGTGTTGATTTTGGAAAATATTCCAGGTTTGGGTAATAAATTGCACATCATATTTTACATGTACTCTGTGATTTTTTTTTTTTTTCAATTTGTGAACAACAGAGTTTCAGTAAAAACCATTTAGTATTTTGTTTTGGCCATAGATAATCATTTACCCAACTTCATCATCTCAGTAAAAACAGGTGTTACTCCATCTTTGAATTTGTTGACCATTCCCACTGTAATCCCATAACTTCTTTAAAATTACTCCTTCCATATGCTTTTCATTGCCTCCCTTATCAGTGTTAACAATTAGATAATGTATCAAAATCACCTTAAGTCAAAGATAAATGAACACTGTATATTATAGATATGATATGATTAGTTTTATTACTAGTTTCAACACTTAGATGGGGGTCAAGAATATGAGACATAAAGAAAGTGTTACAGAAGTGTATGGGGAAGACTCTTTTTTCAGCTGACCAACATTGAATGCAGCAAATAATATGGGAAATTAAACTTGCACAATTATTAGTTTTGCCTTGAATATGCAAAAGATATTCCATATAATGTATTATCCAGAAGGGTCTTTGAGAGGGATCAGCATTATTGGGGTATAGTTGATACCCTGTTAAGACTCAGAAAATATTTTTTTGACTTGAAACCATTTTTATTGAAAATAGCAACCAGATACATACCACGCATGTTTCTTTTTCAGGACGGAAACATGATAAAGAAGTAAAACTAAGTCCAGATAATGATGACATCCCAGCAGAAATGTATGTCCCAAACCAGCAACTATGGCTGTCATTAAGAGCACGACCAGCTTCCTCTGTTTGTGTCAAGATGGGTTCCTGTTGTTCCTGGCCTTACTGATATGTAGATTGGTGAACATGAACTTTTGTATTGTTAGTCATTGGTGGTTCACCTCCCCACTATGCATTAAGAAGGTTTACAGATGATTCTTCTTCCCTCGGTAAATAATGGATTTGACTAGTTAACACAGACATTAAGCTCCTTATCTTGACCAATCATATGTAATGACTTAATGACGAGGTTGGTAATAAAGTGCCTATTACAAACTGGCAGTGTCTGTGTATGCACCAGTCTTATGAGTCCATAGAGAAGCATCTAGTATTTTGGGGATATTGCTGTTTAGAATCCAATAGGCCTATAATCTTAGAAAACCATCCTACTGTGTAGTGATGGTGGTGAAGAATGTTTGATGAACAAATATTTCAGGTTCAGGTACTAACCTTATTCACTCCAACAAAGTGGGTGAGGTCTTCATTTGGTTTTTACTCCTACAGGGTGAAATTATGATATGTATTTTCAGTGAAGAACAGTATACTTGATAAAAGGTGTGTAATTATCATATGCAAATTGGTGTAGGTAATGAAATTTTTATATTCATTATTGATAGAGTGAGAATATTTCATCAGGTGAAGGATATCAAACACAAGTTTAGTATCAGAGAACTTTCCCAACCATAATTAGAAAAAGAATTATAAAAGTGGATTGATGTTTGGTGGGTGTTGACTTACTTTTACATATAACATGTAGGTATGGGTTTTGAAATAATTCTATCTTCCTATATCATGTTCAGTACATTTTATAAATGTTAATTGATGAGTACCACAAAAACAAGAAAGTGTTGAGTATACTCTTACATAGAGAAATTCTCAAGTCATTTCACAATGTTCACCTTTTTCCTGCACTGGAAGCAGGGTAAGGCATGCACAAACTTATTCAGTTTTGGATACTGATCATAAAGAAAGAGGTCCTGTGGTGAATCCAAGAATAACTGGGATCATATTTAATCACAGAATAGTATGGAATATCCCTAACTGATAGTGTTCATTCATGTGAAGTTTTTTTTTCACTATCCAAAACCTTGGACCTTCCCCTCTACAGAAAATCTCTGGCTGTGCTGCTGATTCCATTGAAGACATTTTTGCATCAAACCATAGATTTATGTATTATAAAATCTGAAATTCTAATTTGAATACAGATAGAACCAAAAATGTATGGAATGTAACTTACATAACATTAACTGAATCAAACTAATTAAATTGCTCCTATTACATTAATTCTCTGTGTGTCAATTATATCCATTTTACGCTTCATACTTAACTTAGAGATAGAGAAGAGAGAATGTTGCCCACTTGTCTCCTGCATGTTGTAGAAGGTGACTAAGAGGGGCAAGAGGTGAGGGGGGGGGAATGAAAATCCTCCTCTCCCATATTATTACTTTTAAAAGTAGGAGTAGAGAAAGAAGCCAAGCCAGGATCTTTCCTCAGAGGGACAGGGTGAGGGCTCTGAATGTGCATGGTTGTAACCAAAATGACAAGAAGGGAGATGGCTGCAATGCTTGATGAGAGAAATTTGATATTCTGTCTCAGACAGAAACTAAGGTAGAGTGGTGCAGAAATGTACAGCAAATAATGTCCAGGGTTAGTAAGAGGCCAGTAGTCTAGGATAGAATAGCACTTCTGGTGTAGAATGAGGAATGAGACTGTGTGAGGAATTATACTGAGGTTTGATGTGGGCTAGAATGAAAATATATTGTGAAAGGTAAGTGATTGTTAGTGCATAAGCACTAGAAAGCAAGAAGTCAAGAAGAAAAATTCATTATGGAGACCTGAGGGAATGCTTTGTCAGTTTTGAAGTATAATATTTAATCTGTGTCTAGATGTCTGAATGTAAGGGTCAAGCAGCAATTGAGAGGATATTTGGGGAGAATGGGGTTTCTAGTGCAAATAGATATAGGAAAAAGCCTGTCAGACCATATACTGAAAGAGAAATAAGGATTATGAGCAATAAATCCATGAATAAAGTGGCATAAGGAAAATATCTAATTACCTTATCATCTTTACTGGTATGGACAAAGCTAACACCAGCAGCTATATCCAGCTTAACCATGGGTATCACTGGAGGTCATGATAAAAACATCAATAGGGCATGCACAGAAGATTTTAGCATTATTTGTGTATTCCTTAGAGAGAGAGTTACCTCCTCTCTTAACCTTGTACAGTATATGTACCATGTGTAGAGTCAGCTAAGTGTTGAATATTTTGAGTGGAACAATGAGGAAACAGATATATTATATGACTATGTTCATCTGGACAATGACTACACTGTATGACATGTTACGAAGCAACAGCTGATCCTCTCTTAGAGTCAGTGTCGAAAAATTAGTAAATTGAATACCTGTATGATAGACCAATGCAAAAAAGCACCTTAATTTCTCATTACATGCACAAACCCTTCATTGTCGAGGCCTCCACTCTCTCAAGATTTGCCCTTCATTGTCAAGGTCGCTTATCTTTCAGTCTTTGCCCCTTATTGTCAATCTTGCATATCTACAAACTTTACCCTTCACTTTTGGGTACATCAAGGAGTATCACACATATCAATGATTATACAAAACTATGCTGGCAGGTTGGTTAGCTGGGCTTTAGGCTTCTAAAATGCTGGGTCAGTATGTTATCACTCAACGTATAATCACTAATTGATAAACCTTGAACTCTTTCAGGTGGCTAAGTTACTTCTAAGTTCACATATACTTTCACTCTAAACATGACACATGGCCGACGCTGGTTGTGCATGCTTTCAAATGCTAACCAATGTTGCATACAGCAAGCTTTTGTTGGTCATGAAAATTGTGCTGCGCACACCATCTGGATATGGATACATGAAATACAGTTTCACCATGGAACACTTAGGCATATTTAGATATTTTATTGATGTAAACAACATTGTTATATGCTATCTGGTGACTCATATGTGAACCAGGACTGTAGGGCAAGAAGGGCTTTAGGGCAAGGTGGGGAGTGCATTGCTAAACCTCAGTTAAATTGATTATTGTAGTCTTTCACAAGTGGATACATCTCTTGTATTGTATCAATTTTTTTCCCCACTTCACGCTTTTTAGAGAGTCTGTCCATTCCAAATCTGGGCAACCAAAACTTAACTACATTTTTAGGTGTGAGGCTTCTAACACTCAACAAGGTTTCAGGCCTGTTACTTACACTAGTAGATTATTTTGATATGAATCCAAGTATTCCATTGGTTTTATTCTGCACGCTAAAACGTTGCCATGGTTTTGAGTCCCTGCTAAACATCCCTCCTAGATCCCTCTCTCGAGCTGATTTTTGGTATTTCAGCATACACGTGAAAAAACAAAAATTTTTGCATGACAGATCTTTAGCTATTTACTTAAGTATCTATACAGTAATCCTGATATTTAATTAGATTCAGTTATTTGAGGATTGGCCAAGGCTTCATCATGAAGTGTTAAGTGCTGGGGCATGGAGCCCCATAGGGCATGCCATCTGGTCATGGTATAACTGGTCTGTTTTAATCCAGCCTAGTGGCACACTTTCTATTTCCCAGGAACACTATGAGGTAATATTTATTTGAATATCATATGCAGCATAAAATATCTTCCTCTGAATGTTGATAGCCGACACATGAAGCATTAGAGAAACTAAGGTCTCTATCATAAAACGTAATTTGTCCACTTAAATAAAACTGATTGTAAATGTACCTTTACTTCATATGTTAAATTAAAGATAGCATTGTTTCTGCAAATCATATGCATACACATATGTACATATCACATACACACACATCACTATATAAAACGCACACATCATTACAATTTTCGACCTGTGGCCTCATCCGGTGGACGCGGCCGACTTCCTGAGCGTTGAAGGGAACCCCATAAGAAGGGGCTTCCTGGGGCAGGAAGGTAAAGGGTTTGTGCAAATATGATACAAAGTAGGATCCCCATCCAAAACCAGGCATCCGTTTTCTATGAGTTAAGTAGTGTGTGAGAGTGGCAGGAGAGGGCAGCACCAGCCCCGCCCTCCCGAGTCCCGGACCCGATAGTTGTTGACAATCGCCCGCTATGGAGGGACGCCGTGCCATGTTTTCATAAATAAAGGTTAGTTCCTCAACACTGTGTGGACCCTCATGGTAAATAACCGGAGCATGAACTTCAGAAGATGTGATACCCATAGTTAAGTGGAATGTCGAGTGTGCGAGGAGTACCTTTAGTTAATAGCTTGGAAAACTAAGAGTTCATTAGCTGGTAATAACACAAATGCACATAAACAGCAGCTTACTAGCGTAACACACAAGGTATTTTTGTTGACATTTTTGTATTATTTTACAACAGTGACTAAGAGAATACATTGCTGCGTATATTAACTTGAGTTTTAGGTACTATTATACAAAGGAAAAACATTTAATCCAATTATTAATTTAGGTATTCACTCTTTAGTAATGGTTTTCATTAGTGTAATGACACCTAGGGAGATTTTTTAAGGGATGTTAGTTGCTGCCTATATATATAGTTCTTATAACAAATGATTACCTTTTACATATTTGTGATTATGGCCAGAATAAGTGATGGTGTTATTTTTGCAGCGAATGTCATGGTAAGTTTGATCGAGAGAAATAATTCATTACATGTAGTGAAATGGGTAATGTTTCAGTGCATTTCCACCACAGATTTAACTGTTGATTCCAAAATAGTTTTGCACCGCATGACAGGAATTATTGTAGTTAAAACGAATGTAAATGAGAAAAAAAAAAGATTGTTTTATATAATCACATGGAAGTGGTTAGAATACAAGCTAATGTTGAGGAACTTTTGATTTGAGTTCATTGCCTCAGTCAAGCATTGTGTACATGAAAGGTTTGGGTTATGTTTTCCTTGATCCAAAGATAATGATAATCTCCATATATAGTGGAGGATTTAAGTTTGCATATACTTCAAAAATTAAATGTTTGTAGTATATGTTGAAAAGGGGTGGGATTATTGACTTGTAGTTCAAGACTAGAAGAAAAGTTTTTACTTTTGTCGGATAGGTTATTGATCATTGATCCTAATGAAATATAACCATATTAACCTAACCAATCCTGATATACTCAAAAGTCTGACTTAATGCAACAACCCAATCATATTGACACAACCTAATCCACTCAACCCAGTTAACCCTGAACTTCAGAATATTAATGTCAATTTGAAGGACACTTTATGACCAGTATTTTTTTTTTTTATTTTTAGGATGGCTATAGATACACAAACAACATGTCTCACAGTTTGCCTGTACACTGTGTTTTCATAGTTTTCAATCTCTCAGTCACAGACATTTATTCTGTTGTGACTTGACCTGATCACCATTTTTCAAGTAATATTTCATAATGAAAGTTGCATCTTGGATGTAAAGAGTCTTTTGATACGATGGAGAAAAGGATGAACTTCAGAACAGATAAAAAAACGTGCAACTTACATGTGTCTGGGGAGTTTTTTCATATGGGTGTCTGGTGAAATGGAGTCAAGGATTAGGTTGGAGGGCAGGTTTTTATTGCTTGTGAAAATTATGACTGTGTGGATATGTTTTATTTGTTTGGAATAGGGGGATACGCAACCATAGGTTGCTGAAGTGTGAAATATTTTTGTTTCAATGTGCAGGACTTGAATTTGTGTGGTTGCTAAGCAAAGTATTGATTTTTTGGGTGGTATAGCCCTTTGTTTGGCATATATACTGCTTTAAGGATGAATATTAGACATACATTTTTTTTTTTTTTTTTTGAAAAGATTATTTTAATTTTATATTTTTGCCTATTTCAGATGCGGGTGAAAGTGGCATAAATCATGTTATGCATCCTGCTTCTGTACTTCTGTACTGTCCAAGGAGCAGGTGAGACAATATACCAATAGTAATTCTTTGAGAACTCTGTGAAATTATATTGTATGATTACTGGATACAGGTACACAGAAAACAGACCACATGGCCATCTTGCCAGTAAGATATTAATTGCATTAAAAGGAAGTACTGACATGACGAGAGGTTGTTGTCAAGAGAGTGGAAGAGTTCAAACACTGTCTCTATTTATGAGGAAGGGAATAAAGAAAAAAAGCCAAACTACAGATTGGATTCACTGTTAAGTACGGCGTGTAAGCAGTGAATGGTAGAGACCTAATTTCAGTAGGTGGAGAGAAGGATGTGGGCATTACAATACCAGAAAATTTAAGTTTCCAACCTTGTTGCTGAAATAATCAAAATGGCTAATGAGGTGCAGGGAATAATGAAAGCTCATTGAAGTATTTGTGCCCTGAAACATTAAGTATTTTTCATAAAAATTTTGTACAACTCCACCTGGAGTTTGCTGTCTGTGCCATTTCATGTGTTGGCAAGGTAGCATCAAGAACAGAGGACTGAGCCTCAGAGGGAAAATCCTCACTCAGCCACCTTTTCTGCTCCTTCTTTTGGAAAAGAACAAAAAAAGAAAAAAATGGAGGGGAAGATTTTCAGCCGCCCACTCCTACCCCATTTTGCCACCTTATATGGCACGCAGGGAACATGTGGGAAGTATTCTTTCTCCCCTATTTGCAGGGATATATATATATATATATATATTTATTTATTATTTATTATACTTGATCGCTGTTTCCCGCGTCAGCGAGGTAGCGCTAGGAAACAGACGAAGAAAAACCCATC
>JAYMFT010056026.1:0-15082 GCA_038088735.1 Panulirus argus | reverse complement strand
TGTGTATATATATATATATATATATATATATATATATATATATATATATATATATGAGAGAGAAAGAGCTATTCATGATACTTTTGTGTTATGTGTTTCATCTGTAACTGATGACTGACGTACCATAGAATTAAAGTATATTATGATATGTTAAAATCAACTGCCACTTTCCCTTACCAACATGTGCATAGGTCAGGTCGAGACAAACCCTGTGTCATGCAACTCTCCACTTTACAAGCATTCCCGTGCAACCGCCTCAACTGCCTCGCTGGGATTAACATTTAAGTTGCCCGCCGGACTGCTGCTCTTGATGTTCGTGCTCCGTATAATGGCCTTCCAGGGCCAAGGGGCGAATCTCCTGTGTGACTTAGTAATAGTGGACACCCGTTGCCCAGAGAAGGTGGAAACTTAACGAGTTTTTTCTTTTATACTATAATGGCTTAAGTGTACACACTGGAGAATACACACACACACGCACACACACACACACACACACACACACACACACACACACACACGCAACGCGTACATGCACCCATATGAATAAACATACATACACATACATGTATACATACGTACATACATGTGTTCATACCACATACATACATAACAAAGATTATACTATGAATATTATATGATAGTGAGGTGGACGGACGGTGGTGATTAGTCAAGATAATAACATTTTTAATCAACAGAGATCCCTGGAGAAAGCCATGTAAATTAGGTGCTTCATTATGGTGTGAGTTAGGAGGAGGAATGAGGGGGGGAGGAGGGTATGGGGGGATCGTTGTTGGAGAAGTAATGTTGGAGAAGGGCTTTCGTGTGTGTGTGTGTGTGTGTGTGTGTGTTAAAGGGAAAGGGGTTAACACTCGTGTTCCCCCGTCCCTTAACATTATATAGATATACCATGTCTTTACTTCTGTGCACACACACACACACACACACACACACACACACCAGCGTAAGCCTAGTTGCTGGCTGCCACGCACAGGAGTCGACCACATGCGGGCTCGTTCCGACTCATGGTCATTAAGGCTAGACACTGTAACACGGTGGCTCGTTTGTGTGCGTGTGTGTGTGTGTGTGTGCGTGTGTGATGATTAAGTTGTAATTACGTACATTTGTATATGGGAGTGATATATGTCGCTCACGGGTACTGCACCTCTTGGGCTCATAATGCTCTCAGAGAGAATTTTGAGTCAGTGATACAAGGCTTTACTTCCTCCACACTCAACTAGTCCCACATGCTCACTATACTTTGTTGCGGAAGGAATTTTCTCCTACGCGTATTTTCATTGATAATTTTCCTTTCGTTTTGTGTTATGTTTGTTACGTATCAGGGTTACTTAAAATGATAAAAAAGATACATCAATCGACATGAACTGTCGTACTTTGGGGATTCGAGAGGAAGGATTCATGTCGTGTCTCTTTTCTGAAGGTCGGTTCCTGTGTTTAGGGAGATCGAGGACTGTCCTACTTCTCGTGTCCTTTCCTCCATGGCTCTGTTCTCCCTGTGATCCGGTGGAGTCCTCCTCGGGCGGTGTCTTGCTGGCCTCGAGTGAGGAGACCCACCCACCTGCTCCTTCAACAGCTGCTGCCACTGTTATTGCTGCGTCCGGGACGGACCGAGACAGACGTACGTCGTGTGCAGCGTCTCTGATAAGCTGCTGGTGAATATGGTATGTAGTAATCCGAGCACGACTGTACGACTCCTGGATGTAAAAGGTTTGACCCTTGGGCGCGGCGGCACGACTCTTGAGCGCCACGGTATATAGCCCTTGAGCCGGACTCTTTTTAAGTATTTTAGGGTAAAACCTTTTGACCTGACGGTTACAGATCAGGCTAAGGTCACGCCTTCATAATCAAGGGTTATTACGGTACTGTCCGGGGCTCTCGTGCCGTCTTGCTCAAGGGTCGTTCGAATGGGGCAGAATCATTCTCATCATCTCCATATTACTTCCCACACATTCTGATCACGGATCTTTTCCTAACATCACATGCCACCAAGACTTGACCTGTCTTCGTTTCAGTTCAGTATACATATGGGAACGCGTGGTGAAGTTGCTCTTCAGTCTCACTAGAGCTAAAATGTGAAACGCGATATTTTTTCCTTATTGCGTTCGGTATCAGTGTGGAAGGCGGCGGTACGCCATTACGGCTTCGTCTGATGGCCCGCTAAAGAGGTTATCCCGGGGCGAAAGTGGTATTTACTGTAGCGCACAGCCGGCAACTGCTGTTCCTGGCTGTGTTCCTGTTCATCCTTACACGGCTGTGCTAAAATACACACACACACACACACACACACATATTTACGTCATACATAAGACCAAAGCTAGAATATGCTTCGCGAATTTCGTCTCCGCACCTAAAGAAGCACAAAGATCTAATAGAGAAGGTCTAGAGGAGGACAACAAAGATGGTACCAGAACTAAGTGAGTTGAGTACCAGGGAAAGGCCGGACCTAAATTGAAATGTGAAAAGGGCAAATTTGAGGAAGAAATGAGAAATGAATATTTTAAGAATTTTGAAGAAATTGGAAAACCTACTTTTTGATAAGGACCAAGGTCATAGTTATTAGGAAAGACGCCAGGGGTACAGAATTCCAAAGCTTCGACGTGTAGGGAAAAAAAGAGATATCATAACGGCCCACCCTTGAGCTGCCAAAGGCCACACAGTAATTCTGTGACGCAGTAGGTTGTCGAGTAATTCGTGGTCTAGCTAGTGGTAGGGGCACACAATCAGCTAGCTCTTGGGAACAGAAACCAAAATGATACCTACAGAAGAGGGAAAGTGAATCCACATTGCGGCGCGGGGCGAGAGTATCAAGTTGTGTGGTTAGTTTGGGAGAGTTGATAAATCGGACCGCTTTAGACTCAACTATGTCAAGTGAGTGTATAGAGTTAGAACCTCCTCAGATGTGAGAGCAGTACTCCATACAAGGACGGATCGGTCCTCTATATTAACAGAGCATCTGTTTAGAGAAGACTTTACGGCATCTAAACAGGACTCCCAGTATCTTGGAGGCAGACTTAGCTATCTGTGTAATGTGGGGTTCCTTAGATAGGGGATAAATTGACAAGTTAACCTAGGACGAAATTAATTTTGTAACAAGTTACTGTAGACGAACTTTAATTTCCGACAAGATTGGATGACTTTAATTCCCTGACAATTTTACTATAACTTAATTTCTCCGTTAGTTTACCCTTGAAGAAATTATTCCCCGTGGAAGTTCAACTTGGACGAACTTCATTCCCTGACCAAATTGCCTCAGACGAACTTAATTCCCCGAAAAGGGTAGTTTACTTTGGAAGACCTTAATATCCCTGACACCGTGAAACTAGGGGTGACATACACAGTGGGTGTGTTAGATAATATTCCCTAACTTCCAGATGCCCCGACTGTCTCTCTTCCCCCAGCTCGTTGAGGAAATCCCCCTAGATCTCTCCTCCACGCAGATTTCTTCCATTCCATCACGGTTGTAAAGCCCCCCCCACATTACGAGGGGAAATTCCCCGCATTTCCCAGCGCATTCCTGCGGGACATTACCGACACTGCCGACCTTTTCCCCGAGGCGAATTGATATCTTCCGGCGGAGCGAAAATGCGGAAGGGAAGACATGAGAAAGAATGAGATGGGGAGATCTGAAGGAGGATTGAAGGACTGGAAGCACGTTGGAAAACGGAAAGGAGATGAAATGAATAAAAGGAGTCTGGAATATGACTCAAGATTCACAATTACTGAGTCAGACGAAGGATATGAATGAAACAGAAAGAGGAACTGAGAATAGAGGTGGAAAACGTATAACTAAAAAGCTTTTCCGACATAATTAAGGCTGCTTAAAAGATGGAACCAAGTGTTAGAAATAACGTGAGGAAATTCCAAAATAAGGCGTGAAAATGAGTAGAGGGAGTTGAGACAGAAGATGAATAATACGCTCCGTGATGGGCTGGTAGAGTCGTGACGTGAGAGGCCTTAAATAGGGAGTTGAAGAGGACATGTAAAGGAAGGATTATGAAGGCCGCTTGAAACAAGAGGATTAAAGGGAAGTAATCGAGGACTGAAGGCTATTTATAGGTTACGACCTTTTTCATATTTATTAATAAGATGATGAGGAAAAGTACTTGAAAATGAGTACTGCATTTTTAAAATTTCAGTGATTTAATGCTCAAGGATTTGATCAAAAGTGATTAAGGTACAGGAAAAATAGATGGTACAGTAAGGGAAAAATTAAAAGTATAGAAAACATATAAAAATCGAGAGGACTGGAGTTTATATCGTACGTCAGAATAGAAAACAACTAATACTGAAACCTTTGGTGTTTCTAAATTATTTACATCAGTAACTGCTTGAGAAATAACCTCTCGCCCTTTTTTTCTCCATACTGTGTTGGTGCATGATTCTCCCTATCCCAGTCTTATGGCGAACTCTCATCCTAGGCACTCGTAGGTAAGTATGTAGGTAGTTATATTAGGTACTCGTAGGCATATATGTGGGTAGGTAGGTTAGGTACTCGAAGGTAAGTATGTAGGTAGTTAGATCAGGTTCTCGTAGGTATATATGTGGGTAGGTAGGTTGGGTACTCGTAGGTATGTAGGCAGGTATGTAGGCAGGCTAGGTACTCGTAGGTATATATGTTATATATGTTGGTAGGTAGATTGCCTCTCTTACATCCCTCTAAGAACCTATTCCTCCCAAGTTCTTACATTCTGGGTTACCATCTTCCTCAGATCTTCCTCCCTGCTTTACACCCTATAACTACGAGGCTGCGTCCCCATCTCCTGCTCCTGCGTCACCCTTTGGTTCCCCCTCCTCAGAAGAGCCTTACACCCTGAGGGGAAGCTTCCCTCCTCTCTCTCTCTCTCTCTCTCTCTCCCTCTAGTCCCCTCATGTCCCCTCTGTTTGCCTTGGACTTGGCCTATTACACCTGATCCGTTTCAGACAATCTGGGCTTCCTCCTCCTCCACCTCCTCCTCCTCCTCCTCCTCCTCCTCCCTTCCTTCCTTCCTTCAAGCTGCCAGCCATGTTTTATGCATCGCTGATCATCCCTCCTCCTCTGTCGTGTTAGTTGAATATAGACGATGGGTTGCTGAGCATGGAGGGTTGGGGGGGTGAACTAGTTAGGCTTTTAGGGGGAGGTTTAATTACTGAAGGAGTTGTGGTGTGGTTGCTGGTCGATTGGAGGGGGATAGTGGAGAGGAGGTTCTTCAATAGAGGGTATGGTTCGTTGAATCACAGAGGCCGGTTTGGTTGATTCGATGCACAAGGATGGTTGGGTGCCTTGGAGAATATGGGGGCCTGTTGGGAGATTGTGGGTTGATTACTGATGGGGTCGGAAGTTTGATTGCCGATCACAGGGAGAGACAGGGATAGAACAGTGCTCTGGGGGGGAGGGGGATTTCGTAGTTCGCTCGCTACTGAATGAAGGGTTTGGTTCGATTGATGAGTGTTCGTACGGACGCAAGACGTGGGTGGCGGAGAGGCAGGTTGGGCGTTGAATCATCATGATCCCCGGCTGGATTAAAGGACGGGAGTGAGAGAGATTCTTAAATAAAGCTCACGGCTTGTTAATCTCCGAGAATGGCTGGGAGGTTGTTAGTTGATTAAAAATGACGGCGGATAGGTTGTTCAGTTGGGAGCTAGCTGCTGTTGGATAGTCTTAGGCTTCGATCATTAAGTGAGTTCCTCGGCTGATCACGGAGACTAACCAGGAAAGGTTTTCAGGAGGAGACTGATACAGAGATACGAAGAGTTGTTCAGATTTCTATGCCCTTTGTTGCAAAGCATAAAGGTATATTTGTTTGCCTCATCATGTGCTCTCCGCTACACACTCGTCTTCACTACACTACATTCATTTCAAAGGTTATCATCACTACACCCCTATCTTCGCTAAAACCTTACAGGAGAATAACGATAGAATAAATTCCTGACTCCTGTTTTCAGGTTTCCTTGCTACCGTAAACATTGCTTACTCCGCCCCAATTTCCTTTGGACTAATGTCTTATTGTTTATCGTGGTTCGACTCATCAGCTCTCCCGGGCTGACCTCAACACTTGACCCACTTGCCCTACGCCGCAACGTTGGTTCACTTTAATTCTTCTATAGGTATTAATTCGTTATTTGCTCTAGCTAGAATACGCAATACTCATCAAGCTACTGTGTTGCTTTATTACTGTTCCGCTGTTAGCAACTCAAGGGTGGGCCGCTTTGATAGCTGTTTCTTTCCCTGCGCCTTGAAGCTTTAGAAATCTCTACCTTCTCATGTCTTTCCCAAAAACTATGACCTGGCACTCTTTTTAAAGAAAGATTTTTCACTCCCTCCAAAATTCATAAATACCTTTCATTGTCCATTATTTTTCTCATTAACCTCTCTATATTTCAGTTAAGGTCCAGCCATGATGTGGGCTTTTTGTCCGTGACTCACATCCACGCTTACTCACATGTATGTCAAGAGACTCATTCATTTATCATTACTTACATCTACGTCTCCTCAGAAATTCATCTACCTCTCGTGACGTCAGTGTCTAATCACTCACTCATCCAACAATACTCACATCTACGATATCTCCTGACTCATTCATCCACTTTTACTCACATTCAGTTCACTGGACTACTTTTATTCCTATTCTCGCGTCTCCTAGCTTACTTCACACTCACCATATCTTTTGCTCTCATTCTTAAATACCAACCTCTGTAGGCCTGTCTCCCACACCCCTGCCAGAATCAGTTGGTTCTCTCTCTCTTCTCCTTTATCATACGCTTACCCTCGTATCTTATCTTCTATCTTCTCTCTCCACATCCACTTCCGTCAGGATGTTGTTTCTTCCTTCTTCCTCCTTCTTCTCCTCCTCCTCCTTCTTCTCCATTTAGGCGTCTTTGGCTCTCTCCTCCACTTCCTCTATCGTGTGGATGAGGTAGTCGAGTGGTGACAGAGCTTCATTAATAGCATTATTGTTCTTGACCCACTTTTGTCGCCTCTAGCATAGTCTTCGGCCGCTCCGCCTATAGCTCTGGAGGCGCCGGTCAGGGAGTTATGTGGTTTGTGGTTAACGATAACTTGCCACTGTGAAAGTTACTGTTGTCTGGTGTTGTTACGGATACCTTGGTCTGTTATTTTTATAACTTATTATTTATGATTTATTTTCAAAGCTGTTCAGGTGCGTTAAAGATGTACAGATGTTGTACTGTATTTTTGCTGTATGCTGTATCTTTGTTTTATGTTGTATTTTTACTGCATGTTGTGTATTTAAGCTGTATGTTTGCTATCTGCTGTATTTTTTCTGTATGATGTATTTTTGTTGTATGCTCTGTTTTAGTTGTCTGCTGTATTTTTGCTGTATGCTGTATGTATGCTGTATTTTTTCCTGATGCTACATAGACTATGCTTTTTCTAGATATCTGATAGGATTCTTTGACCTCGTTAACGCAGCATCTCCTGACTGATACTGCGGTTGTTGTTCTAGGTAATCAACACCAGTGGTGTTGCGATGGAGGGCGCGTGTGTTGCCGCCCGCTTCCACATGTTGTTGTCGATGTGCGTGTCTACAAAGTACTGGACCTGCCACGTTTAAACCGCTTGTTACTTTCGCACACACTCAAGCCGCCCAGTCAGCTCCCCTCGCACTGGCCTCCGGGGGGTTTAACAGAATGAGGGGACCACGTGTAGGGGTAGCCAGGTGTGTAGAGATGACTGCCATTGGCGTAGGTAGACAGGTTGTGTATATGTATGTATGTGTGGATTTCTCGTGGACGTAGTCAGGTGTATGGTGAAGATAGTAAGATAGTTATGTGTGTGTGTGTGTGTGTGTGTTTGTATGTCTCACTTATGAAAGTAGTCAGGTATATATGTATGGCCTTGTATGGTCTGTAGTGAAGGTAGTCAGGTATATGTGTGATCTGTAGTGAAGGTGGTCAGGTATATGTGTGGTCTGTAGTGAAGGTGGTCAGGTGTATATGTATGGTCCTTTGCGAAGGTATTTATGTGCATGTATATATGGCTCCCTGGTGTAGACAGTCAGGTATGTTGTATAACCTGTTGACGGCAAGTGGCCCTCAACATGCATAATGTATAGTGAACAAGTCCAGGGAACGGTGTCACAAGTACGGAGGTTGCGGAGTTGGGTCATACGTTCAGAAAAGTTCATTAACAATTGACGCCAATTGTTTTATGCACGCGGTTGTTGTTGTTGTTGCTTTGTCTCGTTGTTTTGCCGCTGATGGACAAAGGCTGTTGTACCGTAGCTCGTCTCCCCTCAGGAGAGACGTTTCCATACAGAGGGAGACATACAAGCTTCCTTCCTTCCTTCCCTCTTCTCCTCGCTCGTGGGATGGGTTTACGAGACCCAGCTAGCGCCCACACGCTCGCGCGCGCGCGTGCGGTCTCCCGCAGAGCGCTGGATATATAGATGTGCTCTAAACGTACCTTTATTGGAACGCCGTCCGAGCAATTTTCTCCCCAGCGTTGTTCGAAGCCCGGGGGTGTGATGGATGAAGCCTTAGCGTGTGCCGCCGCTGGGCGTGCGGTCTCCTTATGAGGGAGGGGGGGAAGGGAGGGGTTGGAAGTGCTTTCATGGGCGTTCTGGGGGCGCGTGTGTGTGTGTGTGTGGCGCGGGTTGAAGCAAGGAGGGAGTGAGGGAGGGAGGTGAGGTAGGGTAAGGTAGGGTAGGGTAAGGGGCCGTGTGTACGAGGCAGACGCGCCTGTGCCGTGATGAAGTGGACGTAAAAAGCTGACTAATGAACGCAAAACCGACGAGATACGTCTTGTAATGAGCCTCTACCGAGTACGAAAGAGTTTCGCGTTAAAGCATCAAAGAAGCGGAATGAAGTGATTTGTCTCTGTTAACCTTTTTGATATATTAAGTGAACGTTGGATCTGATCTTTGTTGATTTTATGATTCGGGAAGACACTGGGGTCTCGTTCCGCCTCTCCACAAGGATTTCTTGTCCCGGACGCCAAGCGGCTGACCCGTGCAAGTGAGGGCTTACCAGCACGCCGAAAATGTGCAGTGTTACTTAACCTGCTTAGCTCCATCCCTCTGCCATACAGGGAACCAATCGCCCGAAGCATTCGCTACTCATCACCGCCTGGCTTGGAGTGCAATTGAATGGTAAAGAATGAAAAAGAGAAAAATTCACATCCAGCGATTTGGAATACATCTAAATGTAAATTACGAATACAACAGTTCCATCACTAGTAACTTAGAATACGTCTGAGTGTAAACTACGAACACGATTACATAACTAGTGACTTGGAATACATCTGAATGCATTATTTAGAAAATAGATTATACATTTGTTATGCTCTCTAAGGATACTTACTGGACCTTGGGTCATGAATCACCGTAAATATTCAAAATATATGAATCTAGTTGTTTGAATCATGGATAATTGAATCAAACTCGCAGTCTCATATGGCTATTGCGGCAATGCCAATAATGACCGAGCACTAGTAGGGAACGGAAAGCCGAAATGATAAGAAAATGTTTTGTTTTCTGAATGTTCTTTCATTGTGTAAATTTCATTTTAATCATATATTGTTTGTTTTGTTTTGTAAGACACACGTTTGATATGTACATTTTACTAAAATGAAATAGTCTTATACATAACAGATAACAGACAAGTGATATAGATTTTCTAGTAATTCTTTAAAGGAAAGATCTCTCACCCACCCCTCCAACTGTACCTGAAAACTCTCCTATCATTGCGTAGGGTCATTGCCATATTAAAACGAGCAAGCATATCAACAAACGACAAGACCCAGTAAGAGAATTATACACAATCCATGCACTCTTGATTTTGTTCTGACATTTTGCTTCCTCTTGCATAGAAATCCTACTGATTCGTCGCGCAAGATCTTTTTCCTTCTGAATTCATTTCTTCTCTCACTCCACTAGCTCGTGTCGGTCAAGGACTCTTCTGTTGCTTCCTGATCAATCTCTCTTATTATTTTACATGTTCTGTGGTGCTGGCCTGTTACTTTGCGTTATTCTCTTTGACACATTCTCATCAGTCAGCACATTGGAGCAGCGTTGGCCTTTCCATTGTGTTGGGATATTGCTCTAATTGAGGGAAATATCGAGTAACATCACCAATGGTTCTAACAGGGGTGTCCGCACGCTGTCTCCTGAGCTAAAGGTGGCGAGATGCCATCTGGACCAATGGGGTTTGAGGGGGTCTACCACCTTCATAGGTCTCCTCATTTAGAATGAATTTCTTTATTCATTATTTTCTCCTGTATCCTCTCCTTCCCTGGGTGTTCAAGTGCAAACGCTTTTTGAAACTTAATATTAAACTCTTCGCTTATGTCCTCACCTCCATCCAAAAACACTTTTTCTTCTTAAGATCATCTTAAAACCAATAGTTTGGTCTTTTACTGTTATTTTCCCCACATAAACTTGTGAAATAGTGTAGGGTGTTGCTATGACTTGTCAACAACCACCTTTTCGCTCCTACCACGTTGTGATAAGTGTAGTGGTATACGGGGGGCCGGCGCGTTCGTAATATGTGTGATAGAAACGGTGTGGTAGTACGTTTTCGCCCCATAAGTCTGTCTAGCGAGAATATTTTAGAAATTATATTCAGTCGTAATAAAATGAGAAATACTCTACGTATATTTACTTCATTAATGATAAAGTGTGCATTAGTGCTTGAAGGATTTTAAATCAACTTGTATTGCTTGGTGATTTTACTTGTCAGTGATGATAAACGTCAGCCGATTTGTCGTCAGATTTTGTCAGCTTTGTTCCCGTCTCTGACTCATATCGTTAATACCCACCCAGTATGCATGTGCGACATCTGGTGCGAATTTAGGTATGTATGTGTGTGTGTGTGTGTGTGTGCGAAAGATAATGTAGATGAAACCTACGGGACTGTAAGTCCTAAACCTTCCAGTAGAGACAGGTAATGAGCAATTTCTTTTTCTTTTATGTGGTGAACGACCTTTGGTCGCCTGATTATTGTTGACTGAAGTTACCTATCGACAGAATCCTTGGCCGGTCGTGAATCGGACTAGTATTTTACGGCTCCTACGCTCGCCTCATCGACCGGCCTTGGTCACTCGTGTGATTTAAACCTTGTTTGTGTTGTGTTACACAAGGGTTCCGTAAACAAAACGGGGAAAGGAGGGTTGGTTTATGTATATATTGATTCCTTTTTATGGTTCATGAGGACATGAATATATAAATATGCCCATCTTTTTTTTTTTTTCCTACATATTCGCCATTTCCCGCGTTAGCGAGGTAGAGTCAAGAACAGAGGACTGAGCCTTAGAGGGAAGACTCCTCACTTGGCCCCCCCCCCTTCTCTGTTCCTTTTTTTGGAAAAGTAAAAACAGGAGGGGAGGATTTCCAGCACCCCCTCTCCCTCCCCTTTAAGTCGCCTTCTTTCTCCTCTTGCCCCGATATATATTCAACATCAAACAGTTTCTAGTTTTTTATATTTCAATTATTTCACCATACGTTTTTCCTCCTCACTTAGAATGTAATCAATTACCTTACATTTATTTCCCCTTTACTCTTGAGTTACATATGAGATGCTCCTGGCACTCAAGAACTGCCCGTATTTAAGTTAACTACAAAATATTGATACCAAACAATTAAGTCAAAGGAACAGAGACCACTTGTTTAACACCTCTTAGTGTTATCGTTGTGGACGAGGGCGAAGACCGGAAGTAGGCGTGGAATCTCAGTGTCGATGAAGGCGCGGGTGCCAGTGTTTCCTATCGTAGGTGCGTGGGGTTAGGCTCGATGGCTCAGCTAGTGGGGAAGACTCTTTTCCCACAGATTTTTACTGAGAGACAGACAAAAATCGCCATCATGAATTGTAAGAGTAGTAGAAGTAGTAGTAGTCGTAATAATGGTGATAGTAGTAGTGCCAGTAGTAGTAGTAGTAGTAGTAGTACTAGTAGTAGTAGTAGTAGAAGTAGTAGTAGTAATAATGGTAGTAGGAGTAGTAGTAGTAGTAGTAGTAGTAGTAGTAGTAGTAGCAGTAGTAATAGTAGTAATAGTAGTAGCAGCAGCAGTAGTAGTAGTGGTAATAATAGTAGTAGCGGTAGTAGTAGTAGTAGTAGTAGTAGCAGTAGAAGTAGTACTACTACTACTACTACTCCTACCAGTAGTAGTAGTAATAGTAGTAGCAGTAGTAGTAGAAGTAGTAGCAGTACGGCAGAACGATTTTTGAAGATAAGTTTTGCGTGAAATGGAGCGAGGTTGGTTATTCATAAGCCTCGTTAAAGTAAGTACATGTTTTAAGTTTTCTACACATGAGAACTTGCCAGTATTGCGTAGGCCAGGAGTGGCTCACGCTACCCTGCTAACTGGAGGCTTTCGAACTATCCTGGTTGTTGGAGACTCGTGCTATATCCTCCTTGGTTAGTACCGTGACGCAGAACTATAAAGAAAATTAGCGGAGGGAGAACGGAGAACTCGGTCCATAGAAAAGGCGAGGGGGTAGGTAGGTAGGTGGTTTAAAGGCTAGCTTGAAGAGGGGAAGGAATTCCTGGAGTAATGTGACGTGGGTGTGAAAATACGGCCCTCCTGCATGGCGTTTATACTGTTAGGTCGTTATTGGCCGCCACCCACTCTCCCCAGGGGGTATATTCTCACCCCTGTGGCACCACGAGTTAAAGGTGATTATTCCCTCTGTTCCTCATTGGTTATAAATCAGGACAAAGGGAATGGACGATCGTGGCGAAATTTATGAAGGGTGAAAAAATATTCTCTCGTATATTTCCTCCTCCTCCTCCCCCCCCCCACCTCTCTATTTGTTCCAAGGAATTATATTACGGAATTTCTAGCCTGCCTGCTTACCTGTTGATGAGAATTGATGATTGTATAATTCTTTGTGTGTGTGTGTGTGTGTGTTTGTGTGTGTGAGATGGAAGAGAATTCTATAATTGTGGGGCCTCAATCTCATAACCTCCGTTTTCTATACTATACAGTTTTCTTTTTAATACTGTGATGCTTTCTGGATTAGTTTCATTTCAGGTAGCTTTTTTTCACTCACTTTCCGTTCTCTTACTTTAAACGTATCTCTTCATAACGTACCTAACTTTTTCTATATCCATCTTTTGTGTCTTTCAATTGATCTGTTCATCCTCATTTCAAAAAATTTTAGATCTCATCGATTTAGAAACTTAAAAGTCGTGGTCCGGTCTTCTGTTTTCTGTCGGTCTTCAAATGTGGACAGATCTATGGCTAACATCCTCCACCTTGCATCACACCTACCATGCGTCACACCCACCTTGCGTCACACCTACCATGCGTCACACCCATCTTGCGTCACACCCACCTTGCGTCACACCCACCTTGCGTCACACCCTCCTTGCTTACGTCAGAGTATTCGTTGGCTTCAGCTGGACCTTCTTGAGCAGATCTAAGGTTGACCAGACTGCCGACGGATACTCAAACTGGACGTAATGTGTGGCACTTTTGGACTTTTAGCCGTATTTTTGACGTGAGAGTTGGGGATCGATCGTTTATGCCGCCTGGTCGGAAAACGATTATACGCTCAGGCTAATTGGGAATTCCCTGTCTGATGTCAGTTTGATGCCACTAGAGCGTCATCTGTGTCACTGCTGCGAAGTTGGTGTTTCCTCCTCCTCCTCCTCCTCTTCCTCCTGTCCTCTGCAGGGAAGGGGGCCACGTCTGAACTCACTGATGAATGTGAACGTGGAGCGCCGTTTCCCGGTGTAGTGGAAAGACCTGAGCCACACTTTCCAGGCGGTAGGAAACGCGTCATGCCTGGATATGGAAGTGGAAGCGGAGGGTAGAGGTATCACTGCCAGTACTACCAGTGCCAATACCACCAGTACCAGGTGTATCAGTGCTAATGTTACCAGTGCCAGTGATGCCAGTGCTACACGGGGCAGGAGGGCCATTGCCAGCGCTTCCAGTACCGGAGGTGCCAACGCTGCCAGTGCCAAAGGTATCAGTAGGTCCACCACACGTGTCTCACAACCGAGTCTTGACAGTGGAAAAGACGTTCTGGTGCTGAGGAAGTCTCACTGAAGACTAAGGCATCTGGAAAAGACAATAAAGCTACCCATGAAGGAAAGGGCAGCCCAAGGGCTGTCCACTCGATCAGTCGGACCCCCCGATCGCTCATAGACACGGGTTCTCGTGTAGCCCGCCCGGTGGTAGACCAAGAGAAAGATTCTATTTTTGGCCACTGAAAACAAGTACCCTCCCTCTGGGCATCCCTCACCTCCAGACGTGATACCTCTCACTCCATCAAGTGTCACATCCTGGGGAACTGCAACAGTGAGATTCACCGCCAGTTCTACCTGCTGCCCTTCGTCCAAATCTCCCAGTTAGTGGTCTTGCCCTCGCTCATGTGATGCTAAAATTTCCATGTAATCCGTCGTTTGACCGCAAAGTTCAGTGGCTGACAACATTCTCCAAGGGCTATCATCACGAGCCATCTCAAGGACAAGTTCAGATGTTGTCCTTAACCCATCAAGATATCATTCCCAGTAACATTAATGGAGAAATCCTTTCCCTGCTTGTGAAATATACTGACGTCAATCAACGTATAAAGAAATACCCAGCGTACCTCATCACAGTAATCCCCGTGCAGAAAGACCCAGAGTAGGTCAAAGAGCATTTACCAGGATTACATTTCAATAGGAGGTTCAAACATAATAGATCTCCCATCAACAGGCTCCTTGCGGTTTGGAGCGCTCCGAACTCACACACTTCCCGAGAGATTTCACTCCGCCAGAGAATTTTATCCACCCAGCGAGTTCCGAAGGACGAAGGACTTCCCCGCCTCTCCCTCCTGCTGCAGGTACTGAGGTACTCACCACTGGTCATTTTATCAAGAGATCCTTCTCCGCTCCGGAGGAAGGTAATGCATGGTGGTGCAGGCCATCACACGACCCCCCAGCACCCGTCAGCTCATTCCTGAACCCATGTAAGCTTCACCAGACTCGGTACCACACAGAGATCCACGTCGACCCGTTCGTTCTTGGCAATGTCGTTTGAAAGGAGTTTACCCCCTCTGGTATTGGAAGGCCATATATATATATATATATATATATATATATATATATATATATATATATATATATATATATAAGTACGGTGCA
>JAYMFT010056015.1:0-15082 GCA_038088735.1 Panulirus argus | reverse complement strand
GAAAACTCCTCACAACTCTCGTATCTCCTTTGACGGTTCTGTAATTCCACCTCTTGACTCAATGAACATACTTGGTAGACAGTAAAATCCACTCTTTCTTGGAAACCCCACATTATGGGAATAGCTAAGTCTGCCTCTAAGGAACTGGGTGTCCTGTTTAGATATCGTAACTTCTCTTCTGAACAGTTGCTCCGTTTATTCAAGGGACTGATTCGTCCTTGTATAGAGTACTGTTTTCAAATTTTGTTCGGTTCTATCTCTGTATCCTTACTTGACGAAGGTGAATTGAAAGTGGTCCGACTTATAAACTGGCCTAAGCTAACTTCCAAACTTGACCCCCTTGTCATACGCCTTAATGTCGGTTCACTTTCCCTCTTCTATAGGTATTACTTTGACTTTGCTCCCGAGTGCTGGCTGCTTGTGTTCCCCCACCACTAGATAGACCTCGCAATTCTCGGCAAGCTGGTGCGTCACATGATTATTGTGTGGTCATCGGCAGCTCAAGGGTGTGCCGTTTTGATAACTGCTTCTTTACTTACATGTAGAAGCTTTGGAACTCTCTACCTTCTCATGTCTTTCCCAATAACTATGACCTGGCTCATTTCAAGAGGCATGTCTTTCACCTTCTCAAAATTTTTTAAATACTTTCCCTCTCTTTTTCCCCTTTCTTAATTCTCTTTATATTTCAATTAGGACCCGGCCTTGATGTGGACTATTGTCCGTGACTGGAGCCTTCAACATAAAAAAGAAATTGCGATCGGACAATCCTTAGGCACAACGGTACAACTCTTAGATATGATGGTCTAGGTCAGGTCAAAGATCAGGTCATGATACCCATGGGTTGTGCCTTTAAGATGCTTGAGGGATTAAGAGAAAGGAGATGAGAGCGAGGAAGGTTTGAAAGGCATTCAGAATGCCCACGTCAGTGTTGTGCTTACTCTTACTGATTCATTTAACTGACTCTGTTGAACAGAGTAACCCTTCATGGAGCCTGTGCTAGTGGCTGAAAATCTGTAAGTTTTTCCCAGAGGGACGATAAAGATTGTAGCTTTGATGACGTCCTTCTGCCAACTTCATGGGTACGTATGTATATTTCAATAGTTCATAGGAGTAAGGATATGAGAATATGCCTCGTATGGGGATGTCGACTCAGGGTTCCCAGGAATATATTCCGGCACTCGCCACATTTCTAGCGTTTGTTGGATACTCCCCTGCAACAGAGGCTGCGTTGTTCAGTAAATGTCTTTCCATGATCAGTTGCATCTGAGCTCCTTTGTTATTTGAGTCAGATTTTATTTACAGTAACGCCCTTGAGTTACTATCATTCGATTCTAGTTATCTGGATTTCTTTGGTTATCTTAAGTAATTTTGACAGAATTACTTTTGGTTGCTACGAGTTATCCCTATGTCCCCCGGTCAGGCAACTTTGCTCCTGAGCATCTGGTGACGTTGTAGGGTTGCAGTCTGGCCACCACGGTATTATATGGAACGTTAATACAGTTTCCAGCCTCATGGGTTACGTTCTGACGCTACCTGTGATATCATGATTTACTTACAAATGTCAGGGGTTACTTTATGATGCCTGACTATATTCTTCCCCACCTGGCGTGACTCATGAGTGCTTGAGGTTACTTATCTATGCCAAGGGCCTGGAGCTACTTCTTGGTGCTAATGGTGACTTTTTGCTGCCTAAAGCCACTTTAAAGTGCTTGGAGTTACTTTTCGATGTCTTCGTTACCATTTACTATCTGCAGACGCTGTTTGGTGGGCAGGTTTAGCTTTATGGAGTCACTGTCTATTACGTGTAGTTAGGTTCTGGTTGGTGGGTTTGCTTCTGTGAATACTTTGAGATCCACTTTCTTGTTTGGGGCTGCTTATCCTTGCCTCAGGTACTCTACGGTGCCCAGCGATACTTTTATCGTCGGCTGGAGTCACTTCTTAGACCATGGAGTTATTTTTTGGTGAATAAATGATTTTTCGAGGTCAGGGATTACTTTTCGGAGAACTGAATTATATTCTTTACTCCCTTGAGTTACCTTGTGGTCACCTTGGCTGGTTTTCGGTGTAAAACGGTATTTTTCAGTGCTGGAAATTCCTTTTTCTTCTCCCAGTGTTACCTTTCGGTGGCTTACATTATTCTTATTGCAAGTGGTTGAAGTAGCTTTTTCTGGTTCCAGGAGGATTTTCTGCTTCCTGAAAGATGTTTCCAGCGTCTAGATTTGGATCCCTTAATTCTTCAGCTTCGATTGTGTTTTGTTTGTATGTGTTACTCTTCGACATTCAGTCAACTTTTAATTGATATTCTGGGTTTTCAGGCGACGAAACGAACGCACTCAGTCCCATTGTAAAGGAATCTTTACCCTTATAATGTTGGTCGTGAATGCGACCCACACCGGAGGATAGGTTGAAGAACAGTGACGCATGATGATGTCAACTTCGTCTTATTATATAGCTGCGTCGGGAAGTTAGTAATATTTATGCCATGTGAATCTATTGCTGTTTGTATCACATGGAGGTTAGGAATCATTACATCATGCGAATTTATGAATGTTTGTGCTATGATGGTAAGAATATTTGTATCATATGAAGCTAGGAATAATTGCATCATGTGAATCTGTGAACATTTGTGCCACCAAGGAGTATAAATGTCATGGAAAGTTATAATAGTACTATTTGTTCTGTGAGAAGTTATGTAGTTAGGAATATTTGTGCCTTGTGTCACATGAAGTTAGATAACATTTGTGTCGTATACAATCAAGAATGTTGGTGTAATTTTGAGTTGGTGCTGTTTTTACGGTGAAGTTAGATATGTTTCTGTCATATGACGTCAGGAATATTTGTCTTATGAAATAGAAAATATCTTTTTTCACGAAATTAAGAATATTTATCTCATATGAAGTTAGAAACATTTGTGTCAAGCGAATTTAGGAATATTTGTGTCAAGCGAAGTTAGGAATATTTGTCATGTGAAGTTATTAGTATTAGTATCAGAAGAACTCAGGAATATTTGTGCCATAAGAAGTTAGTTTTATTTCTTTTATATGAAATAAAGAAACATTTGTGTTATACGACATTAGGTGTATTCATAGTATGAAGGAAGGAATATTTTTTCCTTAGGAGGGTAGAAATACTTATGTGAAGTAAGAAATGAGTGTGAAATGTGAAGCTCTGTATAATTTTTTCCTCTATACTACAGTTACGAATAACTGTGTCGTATGAAGTTAGGAATATTCATAATATGAAGTTAGTATCAATCGTCTCACGATGAGAGGTTACATTATTTGAAGTCAGGGACTTTTGTCTTACGGGAAGTTGCCAGTATTTGTGTGACAGGAAAACAGGGATTGTTTGCGTCACATGAGACGGTGCCTCACGTCCCTGACTCTGTCATCCCTGATCAGCCGAGCCCTTGGGGAGGTCGGCCAGTCAGCCAGCAACCTCCTCCTCCCGCTGCCCCAACCTGCCCTGTAGGAGCAAGGGACATCAACAGAATTTTCTCCTTCAATTTCATCGTTGAAGGGAAGCAATACATCAGTTCACTGATTATAAACGTATACATATATTTACACAACATAAAGATACAGTTTATTGGCCGATCTCATGCTGCAGTAACAACAAAGTAAAATAAACTAATAAACACTTAAAAAAAATAATAATGACTAGGGATCTTTTTCCATGTCGTGGACTACGTGAAAATTGGTTCAGAAAACTCCTTACCTGCTTACTGTACAATAGTACGTAAGCTTTTCTGATTTGCTCTTCGTAAATTTTGAACTTCCTGTACCTCTGGTAGAATGTCTGAAAGTATGAGCTACGAATTGTCTTGAATAACAGAAATTTTCGTTGCTTGAGTCAGTGTGCTTGTAGGGTTAGGTTAGGTTAGGTTAGGTCAGGTCACGGACATGCACACACACGCACACAGAAAGACAGACAGGCAGACAGAAACTCACACACATAGACATACACACACATACACACACACACACACACACATTCACAAGAAGTTACCACTTTAAGAGCTGTCATGGAGGTAAACAGGAGAACCAAGAATGATGAGGTATGTACAAAAATGGGTGTGGCAGGGCTGTCTTCCGGAGTGGGCGTGGCAGGGCTGTCTTCCGGAGTGGGCGTGGCAGGGCTGTCTTCCGGAGTGGGCGTGGCAGGGATGTCTTCCGGAGTGGGAGTGGCAGGGCTGTCTTCTGGAGTGGGCGTGGCTGGGCTGTCTTTTGGAGTTGGCGTGGTTTGTAAGAGTGGTCATGGTTTTGGTTGTTTAGAAGACTTGGTGTGGCCACGGCTGCTCACTAGGGTGGATGCGGCCTAAACTGATTGCAGGAGCGGGTGTCGTCAGAGCTGATGACAAGAGAAGGCGTAACCTTGACTGTCCCTGGCAGCAGATGTAGTGCCTCCTAAGACAAGCTTGCCTTTCTATGATAACTCAGTATTACGTAACGTGCCACCGGGGGCACTCCTGTCGTCTGCGTGACCTCTGCCCACACACACGCACACACACACACACACACACACACAGCCGGTACCTCAGTCGTCGACCCGTTCGTTAGGCGCTCTGCTAGCCTGGGTAGTAGTAGCCGCCGTAGCCGCAGTTGGCGCTGACTGTTTTGGTCACGTAATGCGGGACTCGCTCTACGTTGGTGGTGGTGACGTACTGCGTGTGGTACTTAGTCCTGGTCAGGTACGTGGGACTGTGTTCTATGACGTTGCTGGTAACGAAGACGTGTTCAGGGTAGCCGTGGCGCGTGTGGGTCAGCGTGGTGTGCTGGTAATGGATGGCCGTGCTGGTGATGACGGAGGGCGTTGGCACCGGCTCCTGGCTCTTGTGCGTCAAGGTGAAGGTGACACTGTCGAAGACGGTGGTGAGCACCGTCTCCACCTGGGTGGTGGTGACGACGTAGGTGGAGACGTCGGTGGTGTACACGACGGTGGTGAACACCGCCTGCTGGTACTGCGTCAGAGACTGCGTGGCGGTGGAGTAGTCGGGGACGTACAGCACCTCGGACACCGTCTCCGTCGTCCTCTCGTGGGACACCTGCAACACGAATAGTCACCAAGGGCTCACCCACCTCTCACCACACACTACACCCTGGTAGCCAACCCAGCAAACAGTACACACAGGACGGCCAAGTAGTCAGGACACGCAGGGGAAACATTCCTTACTACGCATACGGTTTGTTTACCTGTGATGAATGGTCAAATGAAGACCCACGTGTCCTGACATCTAGGGACATCTTACATCTGCGCTGACCCATGGAGGATAAAGCATACAATGTGATTCTTGGGAAGAGACATACAAGTGTACTTCTACCACCACCACCAGTACTACCACCACGACTACTACTACAACTACAACACCACCCGTGTTAATTCAATCCAGAGCTTGCATTATTGTTGCCGCTAACCATCAATTCCTGTAATATCGTCATAACGACCGGTATTTGGATGACAGATAGTGAGTGTTACATCACATCCACCAGTCGTCCTCAGAACCTGACATTCACATATCTTCGCCCTTCCCTCGGCTGTCCATCATTGTCCGCCGCTCCTGAGAGCACCTCTGAACCATCTCCTTAGCAGCTTCAACTTTGCTCCTGCGTTTCTACTTTCACTCACAGCTTTTAAACTTTCCACATTTTAACTGATTGTACACCGTGGGTACCTGTGTTAAAGCTCTCATCTTTCATCACAACTCCCATAGCTTCCTTCTTAACAAAAATACTCATGATAACAGAAATGATAAGTGTGCTGCTACTACTGTTGCTGATGCTGTTATTAAATCTACAGGTTGCTACTGCTGTTACTGAAGCTACTGTTGCTACTGCTACTATGACACATCTTTCCTAGCTCTACTATTCCTTACTGCAACATCAGCTTCCACTACTATTGATGCAACTACTTTCGCTACAACGGCAGCTACTGTTATTGCTAATTTTACTACAACAGCTACTATTACTACTACTACTACTGCTTCTACTTTCACTAGTAGTTTAGAAATAACTACTAGACTTTTTCCCTGCACCAGAAACAAGACCACATAACCGTGAGAGTAACTACAGGTCCCCCCCATCCCCTGCACCAACCTGGCTTGTGCCAACCTGGTAGGTAGGATCACCAGTAGGCGTCCAGTACTCACCCTGGTGAGGCGCACAGTAGTGGTGATGAACTCGGTCGTGGTGACGTACACGGTGTCGAGTTTGTGTATGGTGCTGTAGAGGACCTCCGAGAAGGGTTCCACCGCCACTGTGTTGCTCAACAACGTCTTGTAGACCGGCGCCTGTAGCAAGGAGGAGGTAGAATGTAGCAAGGCCCATCTAGAGGCTAGTGGGTCAGGTATCCAGCAGGAGTTCACTGGGCAGTATGAGTTGATACAAGTATGATTGCGACGGTACGACCCTTGGGTATGATAACCAAACCTTTGACCTGAACCCGAAGGGTCTGTTCCAAGTCCAGGCCATCATACCAGAGGGTCTTTCCTACGTGTTCAAGGGCCATGCCGTTGTGCTTCAAGGGTTAATGGGAAATCTAGGCACCCGGCTCGATATCCCAGACCTGATGAAGTAAATCGACTGTGATATGCGAGCAAGACGACCAACACACTAACCAGATCTGATGATGGAGATGGATTGTAATGCCTGCTGGCTGAATAAGTCTAGGAAAGAACCATGCATTACTTATGATCTTAAAGGCTCTGTCTGCCTTCAGCCTCTGGGAGCAAAAGAACAAGTTTCCCAGGCAAGAAGGTGAAAGGTCGGGGGAGATGGGGGTCCATAGTTGGCATCATTCTGGGTGATGCCATCCGGGCGAGAACTGGTGGTATAACGTGTGTCGTGCTGGGTGTCATTTTGTCACCTTTAGATTAATATTCGTGCCTCTGCTTTTACTATAGTCATCACACAAGAGGAAAATATGATATAACAAGATACTCGGAGGCAAAGGTGAGAAAGAGTGGAAATCATGACATCGTGAAAACATGTAAGATTAAGCAAGATAATCTTTGTAATGAAGGAGTAACAGAGTACACGAGAAAGACTGTTTACCTTAGAATGCGTTTAATGGCGAGGAACTCGTGATAAAAAAATTTAAGATTTCGATTTTGGATATGATTAGAGGGAAATGAACATTGTTAAGGCTTAGAAATGCTGGAGAAATAATGGATCATGAGGGAATGGAGAAATATAATGAATTTATGAGAACATGCTAGAAAAAATACGAACACAGAACAATAAATGTTAGGAATTGATGTGAGAATGAATTATGCCATAAATCACAAAAAGAATAAAAAATATGGACCACTTTTATCAAAACCCTGAGACAATCTGATAAACATGAAAAATTTTACTGTGTAGAAATTGTAGGGAATGATGAGGATAGAAATCTATAATGGCAGAGTGTGAGAGCAATGGTTTTTCAAGATTCCATAAAGATAATTCATATATAATTCAGATATGACAAAAAAGTTAAAATGAATGAATGTTAGAGAAGGGAAAACATTGATAGAATCATAAACAGTGCGCAAAGATCATTGCAAGGAAAACAAATGAAAAAGAACTCAACGAGTAATGTTGTCATGATTATAGGGAAAAGAGATAATTGATAATGATAACATCTGAAAGATATCTAAGGATATTTAAGGTCTTGAAATTCTTTAATAGAGATATATAGTTACACCTGTAGACGAAGATCAGAAAAATAAAGCTGTTCTGTACGATGTGGTTTTCCACGGGCCTCATGCATGGTGATATGTGGTATTAGACTCACCCTTAACACCTGAAGAGAGTGTTCAAAATGTTTTTGTTGGTGGATGTTGCCTGACGGTCACCGCCTTAATGACCAGGCTTAAAGCCCAAACAACCAACCAACCTGGCGCTTCTTCGCTGTTGAAGTAATTATGTAACATGTACTCGAGGCTAATTACTTTCGGGTGGGCACGTGTGGTGGCTAACTAATGGGTGATAATTAGGGTCTTAAATTGCAGTATGAAGGGTACCAGTTTCCTGATTATACACGATAATGGTTAAAGAGTGTTTGATATATTGTCATATTCAATGAATTGCTTCTCATGTTTCTTAATTGATTTGTGATATTTGAATTTGCTGTATATACAGATTTATCGGTCTTAGAGTCTAGGGACTAAGTTCATCGGGGAGGGACAAGCCCATGGCAGGAGGTTATGGGAATGAGAGTCTTGACGGACTTGGTTATGGTAGTGAGAGTCATGACAGACTTGGTTATGGTAGTGAAGGTCATGGCAGACATGGTTATGGTAGTGAGGTTCATGACAGACATGGTTATGGTAGTGAGAGTCATGACAGACATGGTTATGGTAGTGAGGGTCATGGCAGACATGGTTATGGTAGTGAGGGTCATGGCAGACGTGGTTATGGTAGTGAGATTCATGACAGACATCGTTATGGTAGTGAGAGTCATGACAGACATGGTTATGGTAGTGAGGGTCATGGCAGACATGGTTATGGTAGTTAGTCATGACATTCATGGTTATGGTAGTGAGATTCATGACAGCTTTGGTTATGGTAGTGAGAATCATGGCACTCATGGTTATGGTAGTGAGACTCATGACAGTTTTGGTTTGGTAGTGAGTCATGGCAGATATGGAATTATAGTGAGAGTCATGGCAGACATGGTTATGGTAGTAAGAGTCATGACAGTCTTGGTTATGGTAGTGAGAGCCATGACAGTCGTGGTTAAGTTAGTGAGAATCATTACATTCATGGTTATGGTAGTGCGATTCATGACAGTGAGAGTTATGACAGTCATGGTTATGTCAGTGAAATTACTTACAACCCCCTGATGGCAGAATCCGTGGTGGCATCGTTTACCATAGGATTTATTCAGATCGAGAATATCGATGGAATTGGAGTGTTAGGCGAAATGTCCTTGTGAATCCCCACTCTGGACAAAATGGAAATAAGGAAAGCATAGTTCTGTTCTATGATGGAGAAGCCGATGGATGGATTCTCTGTACATCGTGTTCACAGACATCCTGCCGCTGTCTTGAAGAGTTACTGACATGTCATGCAAGAAGACTTGAGATCAGTTTGACTTGCTGGGGAATTACTGTTTGTGCAAACGGATCGCCCGTTCATATCTTCAGAAGCAAGACAACAAATAAGTCAGATTTCAAAACCATGATTTGAGGGATCATGTTTTGGAGGGATAATGTTTTGAATGGCCACTGTTTTGAAGGACCACTGTTATGAACGAACTATGTTTTGAAGGGCCATTGTTATGAAGTTTGATGTTCTGAGATCTCATTATTGAGTGACCATTGTCTTGAAGGAATATGTTTTGTGAGGCCATTGTTTTGGATGTCCATGTTTTGAAGGGCCATTAGTATGGACTGTGTTATGAAGGGCTGATATTTGAAGGACCAAGTTTCGAAGACTCATCGTTTTGGAGTAATATTTTTTGAAGGGCCAGTGTTTTTAAGGACCGGTGTTTTGAAGGCAATGAAAAATCAGAGCGAGCGAAAAAAGATCTGATCAACAAGCTCTCGAAGATATTGACTCTTACGTTGCCAAATTGTAGAATTTGGATAGCTGGGGTCGTCTTATACAGTCTGCTGTCGTAATGCTTACTGAATTCTCTCACTGGTTCCTCGTGAGATACTGGCAGAAGAAGCTCATTCTATTCAATACGTTCTTTATGTGGTTACTATTTACCACTATCAAAAAGATGTCAAAAAGCACTTTCAAAGGATTTCAGGCTCGTACTTTTACGACAAGGAGTTTCTGAGTAAACTTTTATGAGTGTGAAAATGAGAAATATGTCCTGTTTCATATTCTGTCCAGGACTGATAAAACTGATAAAGACTTTTGCGACGAGTTTACCAGTGAGGTTGTGAATCCTGAGGTAGTGAAATGCTTAATGCTTAATGACGAGGTTGATGAGCCGTGTCGTATCGAAATATAATTTTACGTAACCAGTAAAGTGTACTGTACGTAACAATGACGTCACCAACATTTTACTTTTACCACATCGACATCCTCGCCTTTCCGAACAAATCGCCGCGGCCCGTTCCACTGTGTGACACACTCTGTTCCCACAACAGATGTAAAACCTACAGTGATAATGTATATTGAGAGATGATGTTGTGGACCGGATAGCATTATAAAGCCGATCGTGAGCATACTTGCTGTCGGTAAGTCCTAGAGGCAGCCGTGGTCTCTCATGTAGCTGATCACAGCTGCTGTGGCAAATACCACAACAGTATATCGTCCCTACTGAGTTTTTGGCAGCACTGGTGGTGTGTCACAATACTCTCAAACACAGTGGCCTTGGGAAAAGTCTTTGCATTCAGTCATCATTGTTGGGAGGAGGAAGTCCTGCTTCATGTCTGTGGGTCTGTATCCTGAAGCCATGGCAACACGTATGTACCTTGAGGGGTCAGAACTGGCTGACGAGCGACTCACCTCCTGATACTTGGTGTGGTACTGGGTCTCGTAGACGGTGTGTGGGTTACACCCGTATCCCACGACATGGTGTACAGCGTGCTTGATGTCCCCGCCATGGTGGACGGCGCCAACGTGGGCTCGCGCCAGCAGCGCAAGCAGGAGGAACGCGGCACCAATCATCGTCTGTAGGGGACAGACACTGAGGGGACGACTTGAACATGTCGTGCATGACTTAAAGGGAGATCTGCAGAATGTCATGTTACCGTACGCAATGCACGTCATCAGGGACACAATCTTTAATACAAAAATACATATTCATCAGTCTGCACACACACACACACACACACACACACACACACACGGCATATATTTACCTTCTGTATTAGTCGAGGACTATGACATGCTTCTCAGATTTGGTGACCGCACTTACGAAGCAGTCAGTGAAGAACTGTTAGAGAAAGTCCAGAGGACGGCAACTCCGATGATGCCAGATTTGAGAAGGTTGAGTTAGAGAGAAGAGTAAGGGTTGAATTGATCACAACCGTCAAGTTTCTAAGCCAGTTTGATGGGGAGGGTAGTAAGGAGTTCTAGAGACATGCATAGATTGAAAAATATTGCAGGTCATAAAAAGTTTTAAGCAAGAAACGTTGGAAAAGATTGGTAAGAGATTACCTTTATAGCGTCAGGGTAGCAGATGAAGGGATTAACGTAAGTGATGATAGTGTAAATCCTGACAACATGCAAGAGTTTGAAGAGTAATGTGGTCGCAAATTCAAAAGATGGAGCCCCATGTGAGTATAACTCCCCTCCCCGTCCTGTACAAATAGGAAATTATATGCACACACACACACACACACACACGCGTGACACTCATGCGCACACATAAAACTAATATTATACGAGCAGTCGCAGTGTAATGACATGGTGGTCTGAGACACCCCTGGTATTTTTATTTTCTTCTTCGAATCAGGTTCTTGTCTGTTGCATGAATAATTTGCTCGAGACAAATACTCTTTTCATGAGTCAGCGTCCGGACCATTTGTACCTTAGAGTGACTTGGTAATGAGGTCTGATATCACGGGTGGGTGGTTCTAGGAATGGTATGTGTCAGGAGCAAGGACAACGCATCTCCCACCTCCGTCCTTGTGTTGCTCACCCTCGTGTCTTGGTCGTGTCAACACACGCATGCGTTACGCAACACTCCTCTCCTACATCCGCGCTCCCATAGACACAGAAACACACGAAGAAAATCGCACACACAGATACAAAAACACCTACACAGAACAATTCACACACACACACACACGGGGACTCAGGTTCACAGAGACATACGGGAATTTCAACAGTAAGTGAGAGAGGGATCCCTGTTGGGGTGGGTTGGCTCAATCACCGTGCACCTCCTGGTCCGGGTCCGGCCAGACTCTGACTGAGGGTCGGGCGGGAGGGCAGGCAAGACAGGCCGCGGCCGCTCACCTCGCCTGCCACACCAGCCCGGTTTTTGCCCCACCACATGGTCTCTGCCACTTTCCCTTACTATCAAATAACTTTTGTTTTCATTTCAGAAATCCCTTTACAGACGGGACCTAAGAACGTTGCTTGGTTATGTTCCCCCAGACGGATCGGGCAGCTCTCACTGTCGATCGTTTAGAAAGTCTGTATTAAAGGCGGACACCGTACCCAGAAGTGCCACAGAAAAAGATCATCACTGCTCGTTCCTGTTTGCTTGACGACGGTGGGGTGGGTGGGGGGGGGGGGATCTGAATGAACGAAAGTAAGAGTATGTAGCGAGGGGTCACGTTCTATGATGTAACTGCGTCTTGCTCAGCAACAAAGCTCCCGAAGCGCACGTAACGAGAACTCGCCTCCAGGTGTAATAATGTGATTACGAAACAGGCATAAGGATGACGCTACAAACAGGATCAGTCTGTGGGGAATGAATCTGGGGTCACGGCATAAGGGCGTTTGGAGGTGATTTAATGGGACAAATAAAGTTTGCGTCGCCACACTGATACTCTCCAATATTTTCTTAAGGCTGATAAGAAGTCATATATATTTTCTGAGTTAAAAAGGAATTGGTTATTAGTGTTGAGCCGTCCTGGAGTCCTCATGTCAAATGGGATAAGGTAAGGACAGGTACTTTAATGCCTGTCCGCTGACGGGCGGTAGTGAGATTTAGGTAGTCGTAGGAGGACATGAGAAACGGGTAGTGACGTGTGATATATGCTTACGCACACATAAACACAAGTCTACAACACACACACACATACGTGCTCCACCTCGGCAACAGAGCTGCTGAAAATTTCTACATAAGTTTTTTTACTCAACTTAGGATCTCTGGGTCACCTCCGCCTGGCCTTAGGTACTACCCCACTTGGGGCAGCTTAACAAACAAGGTACATTTATGGAAATGCCTATGAAATATGTAATAACCAGGTCCTGGTGACCCGTCGTGCGATGAATATTTGGGTCAGAGAATGAGGGTGTTAAAACGAGTGAGTCCTGAAACGTTCCGTTGTTCTGACTGTAGCTCTCCTCAGTAATCTCTCCGGTTACTCGGCGGCTTCGATGTAGGTCAGTAACACCCCACCGATAAATTATTTTTCAATTACTTGGAAAACCACTTTTCTCCACATTATGCTTTTTGCTTGAGAATGACTTACCTCTCTCCTAGACACACCGTATGATGTTGGAATGATGATTGTGAGTGCTAGTGATCCTGGGTCATGTCATCAAGTGTTGATGTCTGTGAAAGTATCGTCAGAACTGATTGACAGTAGTAATGTGTGTATCGCTCTACAGTACAAAGAAATTTTGTATTGCGCGTAAACAGTTATCATTTGTACACCGCTTAAATTGGTCTTTGATGTATAATCAGAGGTGAAAGTAAGCAGTTTAAGGTGTATTTTTGGAGATCAAGTGAGAGAGTATAGATCATCATTGTTTGTCTCTTGGATGTCTAATGTATGGGTTGGAATCTGGCTTAATGACCAAAATTCCACGGCAGCCGTTAAACCCAGCTATATACATACGTGTGTACTTGTTATGGTAATGAGACAGACAGGTGATAGTGTTGGTTCCCGATGGATGATTTTCCGGTTTATATCATGGAACCTTCGCCGCAGCTTCGACCATATCACCACCATTATGAGAATGATTATCCAGTTCGGTATGTGCATGAAAACACGTACATGAGAGCAGTGCTTAGCTCTGCTGAAAAAAGGAACTACTCTCCACTGTTGCCACAAAAACCTCGACGTGCTCATTGTAATCCTCTGATGCAGTCCAGATACTGGCACGTCCAAGATCCCGCTGGACGCTGTCGGCTTGTAGCGCTTGGAAAGGCGTGGCAGACTTCGTATGGAAAGTTGACCCAATAGCGGGTATCATTTGCGAGAATGTGAGTGAAGGGGCAGAGGACCCTCTCTACGGGCCGGAGAGTGAAGGGGCAGACACCCATCTCTACGGGCCGGTGAGCGGCTGGACGGGTTCTAACATCACCAGGCGGAGTGAAGGTGGAATCTGTGAGCTCCTTAGGTTCTTAGGGTCTTCGTCGTGATCTGCTGGCATACGACGATGTGATGGCTTATGATAAGAAGGAAAGACTTGCAACAGGCGTTGAGACTTACGGCAGAGGTGAAGACTTACAGCAGGCGTTGAGATTTACGGCAGAGGTGAAGACTTACAGCAGGCGTTGAGACTTACGGCAGAGGTGAAGACTTACAGCAGGCGTTGAGACTTACGACAGATGCCAAAACTTATGACGGGATTGGAGACTTATTGCTGTCGTGGAGACTTCTGACAGGTGATGAACGATAATGACTCCAGGACTTCTGTTACCAAGTGGCTCAACATGTCAGCATCTGGATGACGGTCAGTCTCCACATCAAAGCCGTGCCTTCTACCCGCACCTTTGCCTGTGGTCCTGCGTGGTTGAATGGTGAACAGCGCTGCCCTCCGGCTAGCTACCTTTCTTTATTGGGTTACATTGTAGCTACAGACTTGGAAGGTTGAGCACACCCGCCGGCGGAGGGCGATTGTTGGCGAAAGGTGGAGGTCTTGGAGCTGTCTTCATTGGTCTTGTACTGTTACCTTGGAGAATTTCGCTTCATTAAGAATGCCATACACACACACACACACACACACACACACACACATATATATATATATATATATATATATATATATATTATCATTTATTACACTTGATCGCCATTTCCCGCGTCACCGAGGTAGAGCCAGGAAACAGACGAGAAAAGACCCATCCACTCATATACACACATATATATATATATATATACATAGACGCACATATATGCTCAATACATACATTCATATCAACACAGACATATATACATACATATACATACACATGCATATACACATATACACATGTACATATTCATACTTGCTTGCTCCATCCATTTCTGGCGCCACCCTGCCCCACAGGAAACATCACAGCTATCCCCTGCGTCAGCTAGGTAGCACCATTGTTTACCAAAATGGCGTCCTAGCTACGTCTCTTCCGTGTATATCAACTGACCGTTATATCTCTTTCTTGTATCTCCCCTGATGATGTGATCATTACACGAAAGTGCACTTGGGGTCTTATTGTGTTTCATTTCCCCGTGGATCAGAAGGAATTTACTAGATCACGCGCT